>JAEUYN010000151.1:0-10042 GCA_018257835.1 Euura lappo
AACCACTATAACCACTTCAACGTGTATCATATTATTTGCTGTCAAATTTGTTTATTAAATAATAATTAGTTCATCGTTGATTCATTCACAGAGTATATTTTCTTTATCATAGTTGTATACAAATGTAAATTATATATTAACGTTCAATCGCCTTGGGTTGATGTTTGGACTATAATTTTCGTTGTTGTTGTTGTTGTTTTTGTTGTGAATAACTTTTCGTGCAATGTATGACGAGGAATTTTACGGATCCTTCACTGTCAGTGCGCTGAAAGAAGAACTGAGGAGTCGGAATGCATCTTGCCAAGGAAAAAAAAAGGATCTTGTTGACCGGTAGGTGAAGCATAATTTGTATTGAACCGTTCAGCCTAATGTTCGGTATTTTGTGCATTCCTCGGTTGACGGTTTAACCTCATTTTTCAACAGACTGCTTCATTATGATCGGAATTATAATTTTCGTGATCGCCCCGGCTCCAGCAATGATGAGGATGTAAATTTCCCTCTCCCTTCACACGAAACCTTTAAAGACATCCACGCAAAATGTCCAATACCGAAAGTGACCAATACCCATATCACGGCCTCCCTGCAGCGGTTTGTGAATCACCTTCTAAATTATCCTATCCATAACACGCATTTGACATGAATTTATATGTAGATCTACTCGGGTCTACCGTATAAGCTCAAACCTCTTATTGCCGACAATAAAAGAATATAATAGAAATCCCTCAAAGAAACCACGATTCCCTGTCCCAGATATCCCCGATTCGCAGGATAAAACATCGAAATCCCACCTCCCAACCTTCCCTGAAAAGTATGTTATCTTCGTCATCTGACGTGTTGACGTGCAAATCGTGGCTCATTAATTTGATTCACACAAAATACCCTGATCCGACTAGATAAATGTATTCAATTTAATCATGAAAATATTCTCCTTTATTGATACACAGATTTGAGAAAAAAAGTAATTCCGCTGAGGCACTTTACAAAGATGGTTATTTAATATTCGTACGATTCAGTATGCAAGGTATGTACGTCGAAATGAATTATTTCACAAACGATGATGCTTCATTTTTATCCATGTATAAATTTAAAGAATGTGTTTTTGTTACAGGGAATGATTATTACGTGAAAGGAGAGTGCTGTGCTGAGATGCGAAAAGGCGTGCGATATAGTGTTTCAGTCAAGTTGAGAATGGATGGAGAAATTGATGGCGCTCAGTGTGAATGCACAGCAGGACGTGGCCCGGCAGCACACTGCAAGCACATCATAGTCCTACTCCTTGGTATCAGCGATATGGCTAGACGAGGGATGATTGTGTTGCAGCAAACCAGTACGCAAAAGTTGCAAACTTTTCACCAGCCTCGGACAGCTTTTATGAGTTCACCAGTCAGGAGTAAAGAAATGAGAATTATGAATAGAAATACTGCTGTGGCACGATGGTCAATGGTAGATCAAGACAGTGACAGCGACAGTGATATCGAAACGTATCGTAACCATTTTAGAAATGTTTGTATAGCTGGCGGCATGAACTCTACGATGCCGATCAAACAGTTGTTCATGCCTGCGAATCCGTATGCAATAGAAGTAGACCATGATTATTGTAAATACACCAAACAGCAAGAACTACTGCGCGATTTAAAGTTGACGGACATAACTGACGAAGACGTTACCAAAATCGAAATGCAGACTGCAGGTCAAGCCGAAAATCCGTCGTGGCACGAGTATAGAAGTAATCGGATTACAGCGTCACATTTCTATGACTGCTGTAAAGTTACGAAGGACGCTTCAGGAATTATGTTGGCTAATAAATTGTTGCATCCAACACCATTCAGGAGCAAAGCCACGACACATGGTATGGTTCATGAAAGAACGGCCATCAATAAATTGACAGCATCAATGGGGTATGATGAAACGGAGATTAGATCCTGTGGCTTGTTTATAATGCGGTCGCGTCCGTATTTGGGTGCAAGTCCGGATCGCTTATTAATGACATGTTCAGTCGTAGAAGTCAAATGTCCGTATTCAGCAGTAGATAGGCTAGGGGGCTTCTGCGCCGCCCGAAAATTTCTAAGTCCCGAAATCGACCTACTGCGCATGCGCGAGGGTGGGAGATTTGAAATTGCGGTTCCCTGCGCGCGTGTCGGGGTGGGGATTTTAAAAGCAAGGACGATGAGTAATTTCCTGGAACATATCGACGAATAACGGGATTCCGAACTAGTGACCTAAAAGTACCCAGCTTTCCATATCGACGAATAACGGGATTTCGGACTAGTGACCTAAAAGTACCCAGCTTTCACGCGTCAAAAATGTGTCTTACTGGATGACGTCGTCGTAGGTTGACAACGGGGACTCTCCGGCTGGAGAGTGGGGACATCCGTCGATGACCTCGCGTCATCGAGCGTCCGTCGGGTATCCTCGTTATGATTTACCCTGTCTTCGATCTGATCGATGATCTACCCTTTCTCCCATCTGATATCATCCTGTCGACGATCTGATCGCCCTTGTTCACGGTCTGTGATTAAGTGCTAATGAGTAGAGTAGGTATACTATTGAACGTACGCAGAGATCACCAAGCCAGTCAGTGCTCCACATTAATTCACAGTTAGACTATTCGGAATAGAGAGTTACAGAGATTCATGCGTCAATCCTCTTTTGAAGCGTGAAACTGTAACAATCGCCTATGGTAGGATGACGAAACTGCAGTAGAGCTTGCCAACGCGGAGCCCTCCGATTTCCAAAGAACTGTTAAGAGAAATTCATATGATTCGGAGAATTGTCAACTCATTAGACTCGATTGGACTAAGAAATTCCTGGAATATGACCTGCTGCGCCACACCGTGAGATTCTGCAAGTTTCAAGGTGGCTTTCTCGGAATTGATCGGACTTATAAATTCCTGGAACATGACCTGCTGCGCTGTACGCAGTGAGAATCTTCGCGATACGCAATTTACAGCTTCAAAAGACACCGCAATTCAAGTATCAAATTACATTCCTTGTTAATTTTTCGAACAATAGTGTCGGATTGCTTATCATTAATTAATTGCATATGAATAATGCTTGAATCAAGGAAGGATGCTACAGAGCTGCAATCAATAGAATTGATTGTAGCGACTTTACAGGCTAATGGATTTCGTTATAAAGTCTCGACGTTGTCCTGAGAATCGATTAAAGTGATTTATTTGAATGCTACGGAGTCACATCGATGTCAAGCGCGTTCCATACTAAGAATACTTATTTTTTCAGCAATTATTGGAGTACGCGGATCATGCGATTACCTAGGGTTTATTTTCTCAAACATTTTCTGATTTTTTCCGTACGATAGCAGGTGGAGAAGTTGCAGGTATAAAACGGCTGAGCAACGAGCAGTATGCATCAGTTGATTCCAACCCTTTCACGAAATCATCTCAAAGTTATTCGCCAACAACTATGACGTCTCAGCTTGTGAACCAACTGCCCGGCGGCAAGCGTCCGCACAATATTAATCCGAGTTCTTCTTCGGGGACTAAGTAGATCAAACTTCGTCCTCAACCTTCTTCTGCTGGATCAGTGTCATCAAACGTATCGCAGGACGAATATTGTCCAATGATAATGATCAAGAAATGACGGCTCACCAAAAATGGAGCCAAATCCGTCGAGACTGGAGTCGCAATCGGTGGAGGTTGCGAAATTATGATTGTCCTAACGGACAATTGTGAAAATCGATCAGTACAATTCAATTATAATGCCTGGTTAACCTGGCAGGCAAATCGAGCACTTCTGACAGATTTTTTTAACACGGGGCGAACGCCTATGGATACGGAGGAGTTCATCATGCCCCTGAATCTTGAGGGGACCGTACAGATCGTCTTCAGCAAAATGCATAATAAAGCTGCGGTGACATTTCTCAGCACGGGCGGGTGCGGAAACAACAAAGTTTCCATGATGCAGTCGACTCACAACACACTGGAAGAGTACATCCCAAACATCAAAATTGCGCATGAAAAGTTGTCGGAGGATTTGAATCAAGTGAAAGAAACATACGAGCAGTGCTTGGAAGACCTTTCGGAAGCTCTAGATGAAAATAATTTCAATGAAAAACAGGCGAGCGAGTATCTAATCGCTCACGAGCATTACGATGCTGAATCACCTATCGATACTGATTTGGTGAAGGCGGCTATCGGAGTGATCTTAAAAGAATCGCAGTAAAGTGGGGAAAACTGAAGAACTGACTCTGTAACATCGTACGATGTATATAGTTTTATTTACAACAGTCGTAACAATCATCGATTTATAAACGATATATAGTTTTAGTGTTAGTTTATTTGAATAATAAATCGTATATATGATGTTATTCACCAATTTAATATATGGGGCATTCCACGTCAAACCGACCCCTCATGAGCGTGACCCTCTGGGATTTCGATGCCCAATGGATGTTTTGGTTCGTTTTGGTCAAAAATGATGCCTTTAATTTTTTTACATTTTTCCGACATTTTTTAAGGTCGTATGGTGACCTCAAATATCATCATCAAGATGGACATTTTTAAAATCGCTGAATTTTTTCTGTAAAGTCAGGGACTCGAAAACGCATCGTTTGGTCATAGTCCGATCATGGGATGAAAATGCTAACATTTTTTTCTACAATTTTTGATTTTGCACAAAAATATCAAAAAAATTCTAATCATGGTTTTTTGTAGTAAAAAATAAAAAAAAAAAGAAACTTTGTCTTGGAGAAATTTGATTTTCTTGTTGGTTCAAGAGCAAAACGCCAAAAACGATGCTTGATTCGAAAAATAAAAACGCAATCAACGATCGTTTTTGGCGTTTTACTCTTGAACCAACGAGAAAATCAAATTTCACCAAGACGGAGTTTCTTTTTGTTTTATTTTTTACTACAAAAAACCATGATTAGAATTTTTTTGATATTTTGTGCAAAATCAAAAATTGTAAAAAAAAAAATGTTAGCATTTTCATCCCATGATCGTACTATGACGAAACGATGTGTTTTCGAGTCCCTGATTTTACAGAAAAAAATCAGCGATTTAAAAAATGTCCATCTTGATGATGATATGTGAGGTCACCATACGACCTTAAAAAATGTCGGAAAAATTAAAAAAAATTAGCGGCACCATTTTTGACCAAAACAAACCAAAAAATACATTGGGCATCGAAATCCCAGAGGGTCACGCTCATGGGGGGTCGGTTTGACGTGGAATGCCCCATATGTATAATTGTGTTAGTAATAAAAATCGATGATCACAATAACGTTGTCTATATCACCATTCCCCCGTCTGTAACACAAATATTTTTCAATTATTAAAAATATAATTATTAAAGCAAATATTTACCTACTTTATGCTCGCATGAAGTTTCATGCAACTCCCATCTCCACGTTTTTATCTTTAACGTGGTGCACAAATAAATCCATGCGCACCCAGAGATAGTCAGTTCTATGATTTGCTAAATTTTCAAATACCGTTCGTTAGCGTGATTAGGCATTGTTGCTGAAGTGAATGCCTCCGTTCGGACTGTGTGTTTCGTGGGAAACATCCACTACAAACGTGGATATTCATTTTGGCCTCGATGACTAATCACGATGGCGAATTCTCATTCAAACCGCGGTTGTCACATTCTTTCACGATCAACTGAAAAAATTGTAGAGTTGTGCAGAATTAATTGCCCTATATGTGCGAATGAAATAATGGGAGAAGAAAGGAGAGGGATTCAATAAATACAAGTTGTCATAATAAATGTGATTTTTTATTCAGCATTATTTCTTTTACATTAAACACCTGGCACGTATTGTAAAAACGTTTTCTATTGCGCACGCACCAAAATGACACTCGCATCTAGGCTGCGGGCGTGAAAGCGGCTTCAAATAGATTAATTTCGATATACATATAGTGACCAAGTGTGATTCGTAGTCTCTTGAAGTGTGGGATACTCGTACAAATCCCATCCTCGGAAACTCATCTGGAGGGGAGTTCCACTCTCGACAAGATGTAGCAGCTCAAGTTTTCGCAAATCTTCAACGCTCACGTGCGGCATTCGCCATTGCAGTTTAGTAACATTTAATTTCATAACAACGTCTCTCGACAAGATTGAATTGTTGTCCGTTCTTGCGCGAACGAGGATTAATTCATGTCGAGCGTTAGCAACGACTCGTCGATAATCTTCACAGAAGCCTAGTAGCATTCTCAATGGAATACAGAAATTAAAATAACCTTGATGCGAATCATTCATAAGACCAGGTAGCGACCAGCCGGCCACCTCTAGCGCATCGCTGGCACTCGAAGTCAAGGATAGATAATTTTTTATCGCAGTCATAATTCCAACATTCTTACATCTATCGATTTCTACACCGTTCAGCTTATACCGTATTTCGTCAAACAGAAAGGCGACACCGTTGTTCACAAGTTTTGCATTCGCATCGTGCGTCCAAGTATTTGGAGCTTCACGCGTGCTAGTCATCAAAGTCCCTTCGATGTACAAAAAACTGTTACATGGAAGCGTGTTCAAATCTTGCTGCTGAATTGGAATACGTATTTCATCATTGTTTTGGTATGATGTATTGGCGTACGGCGTATGGGTATGAATTTCAAGTCGAGTCACACTGTTATCATACATCGGCCGTTCATTTATATTGAGCAGATTAGCCATTTTTCCACCTCGTTAGATTTTCAGAACAAATCCAAAAGATTTTAGAAATTTTTCGTTATCCTTGCTGAGCACGTGCCGGGCAGCACTTGATGTTGCCGCTTCGGGGAAACTCCCGGCACTGGGAGGATGATAGATTCTCGGGGGATATTTGTAGTCATTTCCGTAGATTAGCATGATTACTAATTTGGTAGCTCTTTCAAGTGCAAACGAATAGTGATTTCTTCGCTACGAAAATTCACTAGGTTCCCGTCTTGGTCCACGACGCGGAGTGTGATGTTGTCGATGACGCGAGGGCTTATAGGCAAATAAATCACATGGCTCGGTGATTCGGATACTTTAAACCCTGGTGGCACGTTCATGGAGAATTCATGAATCGTGTGCACAGGACGATTATTGCTGTACGCGCCAGTTGTTATGTTACACTGAATTCTCAGTATGTTGACTTTCAGAATATTCACAGGTAAATCTGATTCGTGCCAGATGTTTTCGGGGAGAATTCTTTTAGTGAAACCTAGCAGTGCTCCCAGCGCCGGCTCTAGGGGTGGGCAACCTGGGCAATGGCCCGGGGCGCCGAGTGCAAGGGGGCGCCGGGCACCGAATACACTCAATTTTTTAAATCGTTTTTCTTTTCACAAATACGAATTACGCAGATCACGATTGGGACGACCTCAGATTGTCCGTTCGATACTCATTTATTCCCAATCAGTGTTTAAAAGCAAGGAATTTTTTATTTCTGAAATCGGCGCTATGAACGAGCCGGCATGATGTTAATTGCTACGAAGACTAGCTACGCTTAGTGATGGTAGGTCGAAGTGCCGCATGGGGCGCGCGTGGAGCGAGTGAAAGGAGTGCGATGTGGAGAGGGGATACTATTATCTATACCTCCGTGTCGGCTACTGAGAATCAGAATTCAGAAGCCATCAGAACTTGCAACTCACAATACGAGTAAAATTGACGCGTAGGCACATTCGAACCTTGATAAGAAAACATTGGACAAATCTTTATTTTGAAGTCTATTCCGATTCGAGGCAACCAAGCCGACTTTGTCCTCAAAACCTTCAGGCGCTCAGAACCGCAAGCGGAAGGCGCGAGCTCGGAAAGAAGATCAGTCGAGCGCAAAGATGTTGATGACATTTTTTACTAAAACACCAGCAAAATTGAACGATGCCACATTAGATGAACCTCTCCTTCACAATTCTGATACAAGCGATCCAGTTCCTATAGTTGTTGGGGAACCCTCGGTCGAGATTGGAGATGCAGACGTAGGTGTAGGCAGCGGAGCTGGTGATGATTCAAATCAAACTATCTATCAAACTGCTCCGATTATTGTCCCCGAAAGTAAGTCACACACCGATATAGGATCTTGGCCTCTATTGACAGCATCCATTTGGGATACAATAATAAAGAAAGGGCCACAACCAGTCGTGGGGCCTGATTCCAGGTTTCCACAAGATGCTTCGGATAAAAATCGCCACTTTTCAGTTTTCCACTGCACCAGAATTCTTCCGAATAAAGAAACGATCCCTAGAAGTTGGCTCCAGTATTCCAATTCGACAGATCGTGTATTCTGTTATTGCTGTAAACTTTTCGTCCCGTTTCCGAAGTCGAAACTAGGTAGCGAAGGACTGAACGATTGAAAACATATCGGAGACTCTCTGAAAAGTCACGAGACTTCGAACGAGCACTTTCTTTCATATCGAAAGTGGCTCGATGCGGAAAAATGTTTACGCACTGGTTTTGGAATCGACGCTGAACTGCAAATTCATATAAATAAGGAATCTGCACACTGGAGAGCTGTACTTGAACGCCTCATAGCTATTGTTATCTACCTATCGAAAAACAATTTAGCTTTTCGTGGTACTTCAGACCGTTTAGATTCACCGAACAATGGAAATTTTCTAGGTTTGGTCGAGATTTTCGGTAAGTTCGATCCAGTTATGAGCGAACACTTGCGAAGGGTGCGATCTAAAGAAACTCATGATCACTATTGCGGAAAAATGATCCATAATGAATTGATTATCCAACTGGGTGAAAAAGTGAAGTCGGTTATACTTGAAAGGGCAAGGACAGCTAAATATTTTTCAATTATCCTCGACTGTACTCCCGACGTTAGTCATATTGAACAAATGTCTTTCACTATTCGATTTGTGGATATTACTGGTGAGAATATTTGCGTTAAAGAACATTTTCTCAGCTATCGGCCGGCCTCAGACTCAACTGGCGAAGGATTAACTTCGTTGCTTCTTGACGAGCTGACGGCAAAATGTGATTTAGATATGAATAATTGCCGAGGCCAAGGCTACGACAATGGTGCCAACATGATAGGCAAAAACAAAGGGGTACAGAAGAGGGTATTAGACATGTATCCACGAGCATTTTTCAACCCTTGTGGGTGCCATTCCTTGAATTTGGTTGTCGGAGATGCTGCAAAATCATCGGTCAAGTCAGTATCCCTATTTGGCGTGCTGCAACGACTTTACACTATATTTAGTGGATCTGTTAAGCGATGGTCTATTTTGAAAATGAGTGCTGAAACCTTTACCGTCAAAGCTGTGAGTGAAACTAGGTGGGAATGTAGGGTTCAGAGTTTGAAGGCTGTCCGCTATCAATACCCCGAAGTTCACGACGCTCTTTTAAGCCTAGCAGAAGAAGCAAACGACCCTAAAATTTTAAGGAGGGGAAGAAATCGATCAAATCGAGTCAAACCCTTTCAGTTTTTTAACGTTTCGGCCACAGGTTTGTGGCCCTCTTCAGAAAAAACTGTTTATTAAAACAAAAAAGACCAAAAATTACAATGGTGCGGTGAAAAAAAGTATATAAAGTAAAAAGTAAAGTAAAGTTCGGTTCGGGCTAGTCCCAGGTCTTTTTCTGCTCCTTTTCGGAGCTAATCGACCTCCAGTCCTGTGTTTATGTTTTTGGTACTCTTCAGTTTATATGTACCTCGTGGGTGTTGTTGGTACTCTTCAGTGTATATGTACCGCGCGCCGTTCCCTATAGTCGAAACGCATTCGCCCCCCACTCCCGTTCTTATGTGAAAATAAGCCTGGGAGGGAGAGAGCGTATGCGATCTCGACTGGACCTACAATTTTTTATACGGTGGGTTCCGAACCACCAGAGTCGCAGAATTGAGCACTTGAAAATCTTTTCTCTCGAAAATATTTCAGAGGTGCCCGCTCGGGATTTGAACACAAGGCTCCCGGGTGGGAGTCTGTGTGCTTATCCACTGAGCCACTGCGACTCTTTGAAAAAAAAGGTATATTATACATAAAACATAAAACACTACCTGTGATAGGAGACGGATCATTTTTTCGTGGCTAACATAAGTTGAAGGAGTGGAGGTCAGAACTGCAACGGAAGATCGGTCTGATTATAAGTATGAACGAAACCACGAGAGGGATCAGATCAC
>JAEUYN010001501.1:0-16885 GCA_018257835.1 Euura lappo
GGCGATGCAACTTCAATGGATAAATACCATACAGCACAGATAGCTAATGCATAGCTGACAGAGCTAACCCGTCAGAATATTTGAGACAGTCTGACAGTTCCTATAGTGCGAACTACAATAATGTGTTGGGATGAATATATGAAAATTCAAATAAATTAATTATGAAAATTAACTTCTAATGAATCTAACCTGACCTAACCGCTGGCGAAAATACTGCTAGCTGTCAGAATTGAGTTTGAAGTGATCTGAGAACTGTCAGAGCTTCTGTCAGAATAGTACAGCTGAGAACTGCAACGTCAATGCATGAACATTAACCATACAGCACAGATAAAACGCATAGCTGTCAAAATATATGAGACAGTCTGACGGTTCTTAGAGTGCGAAACAATAACACATGATAACACTCAAAACACAATTTATTTAACGGTGTAAGGTTGTGTCGACGGCAGTGTGAAAGAAGGTGACGTCTCAAATTGTGTCAGAAGAACGTGACATCTCAGATTGTGCCAAAAGAAGGTGACATCTCAGATTGTGCCAGAAGAACGTGAGATCTCAGACTGGGCCAATTCTTCTCCTGGCTCAATTTGAGATGTCACCTTTTTCTGGCACAATCTGAGATGTCACGTTCTTTTGGCACAATTCGCGATGCCACTTTCTTCCATACTACCATCGGTTTATACATAGTGATGAAAAAAAATTGATTCCTCTCAACCCGGAAAACGGCTGATAAATTATTGTCAACGTGAACTCTATGTTGCGTGAACAACACACACAGAAGCGGACACCAGAGGAATTCTCAAAGCGTGTCCGTTTCACTCTCAACGTCATTTCTGGATTGAACCTCGGTCAGCGGTCTTCGGAAACAATTTGCCAACTCCTCCTCGCAGAGCGTTTCACCGTCGATCATCTTGATTTCAGACATGTGCTCCAGTTGCATGTACACAGACTCGGCTGTTAACAAATTATTAACCGTATTAGAAATCATCTAAATTATATGTATTTGTAATTAATAACCGAGAAACGTAGTAGTCGATCAATTTACACGTACACTTGTCGCTTTTTTTAATCGGCCCAGTTATTGACACGTGGCAGCCTGGTACGAGAGCAGGCATGTCGACGTGATTTGCCACCTGTAGTCTTACAATTAGTTTGTATGCGCCGTCCGACACAGCACCGCTTCCGAAACTGCAAGTTCCTTGTCCAGTCGTCATGCGAACGAAAGGCACACACAAGTATCCTTCAACAGCTAAACACGATACCTACTTATCAATTTTATATCAATTTAACCGTCACAGTCTGAATTTTGAGAGTTATTCTTTCAAGAAACAGCTTCACAAGGATTCAATTTTATAATCAAACTAAAAAATCTCTAAATCTCCATACATATCGACGGGTCCAAATGAAATAAGGGTATCTCGCCGGGCGGGATAGAACGAGTGTATCTCGCCGGGCGAGATAGAACAAGTGTACTTCGGTGGGCTGAATAGAACAAGTGTATCTCGCCGGGCGAGATAGAACAAGTGTATCTCGCCAGGCGGGATAGAATAGGTGTATCTCGCCGAAAAGTCAGAATAAGGCTAACTCGCCGGTCAGGCAAGAACAAGGGTAACTCGGGCGACCGGCTAGAACAAGGCTAACTCGCCAGTCAGACTAGAACAAGGGTAACTCGCCCGTCGGACTAGAACAAGGCTATACACGGGAAAAAAAAATGTAATTTCTACATCTTCGGTAGGGTAGACCGGGGTCAGTTGTGACAGGGGTCAGTTGTTACATCGCAAATATCTCTCAAAGTAAAATAAGTATGTTTATGTCCCTACAGTACGTCTTGCATGTAGTCAGTCCGGAAATGCTTATCCACATGCCAGCTTCCACCGCGTGAAATAGACGCATTGCGAGGGGTGTATTGTTGTTTTTGGGCCCAAAGTTAGTTTTTACGATTTCAGTCGAACAGTGATGTCTGGAGGTCTTCCTATGGCATATACATCGAATATTATTTATCTATACGTTTCCTTGAACATTTCTCGATCAGCTGTGACGGTTTTCCGAGTCTTTGGATTGCGAAGATGAACGAAATTTTCACACTGAAGTTAAGAAAACCGTTTGGGGTCAGTTGTGACAAGAGCAGTTGTAACATTTTGATATGGGATAATACTGTAACATTTCAGCTTACTTGATACGAAAATGTTTGTTTTAGTCCCTCCATGTTAGAATGCCTCGAAAGAGTAGAAAAAAATATAACGAGTCCGTGATAACTGTTCAACCTAAGAAAAAGCTAATTCCGAGGTCATAAACGGAAAACAGCTGGAAAATATCCCTCCACACCATTTTCGAACGACATGTCTTGGTTCAAAAAGTGGTCCCGAGTCAGAATGACCTCAATGGATGTCGCAATCGTGATTATTAATTGGATTTTGTGTGAAAACCTTGTGTTACAATTGACCCCATTCGCTGTCACAACTGCCCCGGACCCGGGGTCAGTTGTGACATAATCCCGAAAAGATGCTGTCCAAATAATTACTACCGAAGATGTAGAAATTACATCTTTTTTTTCCCGTATAGCCTTGTTCTAATCCGACGGGCGAGTTACCCTTGTTCTAGACCGACTGGCGAGTAAGCCTTGTTCTAGCCGGTCAGCCGAGTTAACCTTGTTCTAGCCTGACCGGCGAGTTAGGCTTGTTCTAGCCGGTCGGCCGAGTTACCCTTGTTCTTGCCTGACCGGCGCACAGTGGTTCAGAACGGCCTACTCGGCGGCCAAAAGTCGAAAAGTAAGAATAATAATTTGAAAATTTCCACTATCAGGTTTTTGGGGCCGCTGATTACGAATTTGACATCAAAATTCCGAAATTCAAAATGGCGGACCAAAAATAGCGGACATTTTCGAAAAATAATCACTTTATCGGTCCGAAAATTTCCACTATGAGGTTTTCAGGGTCGCTGATTACGAATTTGACATCAAAATTCCGAAATTCAAAATGGCGGACCAAAAATGGCGGACATTTTCGAAAAATAATCACTTTATCGGTCCGAAAATTTCCACTATGAGGTTTTCAGGGTCGCTGATTACGAATTTGACATCAAAATTCCGAAATTCAAAATGGTGGACCAAAAATGGCGGACATTTTCGAAAAATAATCACTTTATCGGTCCGAAAATTTCCACTATGAGGTTTTCAGGGTCGCTGATTACGAATTTGACATCAAAATTCCGAAATTCAAAATGGTGGACCAAAAATGGCGGACATTTTCGAAAAATAATCACTTTATCGGTCCGAAAATTTCCACTATGAGGTTTTCAGGGTCGCTGATTACGAATTTGATATTAGATTAAAAACATTTGAAATTCCAAAATAAAAAACAATTTTGTAGAATATGTAAATGTTTATTTTATCACACGTCATAATCATAATTACACAAAATACATTATTAAAAATCGAAATCCAGGTCATATAGATCAGACGTACATGTATCGGTTTCTACCGGTGAGATACTGCCCAGCAGACACGTTTGTATAACTAGAAGGTAACATCCAGCAAACCAAATATAACGCGTAAGGTAACTGGTTAGTTACATGCAACTGTGTCGTTGCTTGTAATTTCCTATGCAGTCCAAGGTAACATGTAAATAACATACATGTAACCGTGTTACTATTGGTTACGTTGCCAACATCTAACAGTAAGATCATAATTAGGTAACGAGCGGTAACACGTTACATAACCTTGTGGTAGAAATGTTAGTAGGTTTGTATATGCATATACAGCTGTACATCTCAACTTGAATCTATAGGGAGGAATCTGCGCCCTCGCTCGAGTGAATATGCCTCAAGATTCTGGATATTCGCTCGACTTTTGCGCGCATATTCCTCTCAATAGATTTAATTTGAAATTCCAATAATGAGCAATAAATCTTATATGTTGGTTTTTTTTTTTCAATTTAATAAGTATCTCTTTATTGCAGTTTCACATGCATCACAGGTCTTTGTATTATACGTATGTGTCTATCAAGTATGTGTTAACTATGCATCTATCTTATTTTTATTATTATTATCATTATTATTATTTTATTATTAATTCGTTACACGAGGTAAGTTACACTCAACGATCAAGTTTTGTAAATCCTGCCTCAGACTTGATTTCTCTTCGTTTATTGTGGTATCATCACTGACGAATCGCTGGCTCATATCGGATAGAGAATCACTATGGTTCAGGATAGTGTCAGCATCGCTATGGTTCGACTGACAATGAGTGTCATCATGTTCTGCTGACGTTAATTCTTCAACAGTATTTTCATAAATATCTGAAACCGACGATCTACTTGATTCTGGCAGCGGAGGCACAGATTCACTTCTTGATTCATTGTTATCTAAGCCAGAGGACGAAATACATGAAGCAATAGCTGCATGAGCGAGTTCGGAACTGAGTTGATTCTTGCGTCTTTTTGATACGTACCTGCAATAAAGGTTCGAAAAAAGATGAGGGACTTATAACAATGAGTCTATGATGTATGATTACGTATCGTACGCACATCCATATCAAAGTAAATTCAAGGTTAGGATCTCAGATCAATATATCCGGAAATAACATGCACTCAATACCATAGACAATCAAAAACATTCATTACCTGTGATCTGCTGCACCTTTTTTGTCACTGGACACAATTTATTTATTTATTCACATCCACTTTAATCGAGAATTATACGACTTAACACACGTGCCACACCAACACGCCGGGACTCCGGAGACGCGTAAGAATGAAAATGGCGGCCTCGAGCAGTGGCGCTCGACCGGGACGCCGCCATTTGGCGCGCTTTCAAACCGCTGAACGTTACATGGCGTTAATATAACATCCACCTAACGATGTGTGCATAGCCATATCAGTATGAAATCACATTTTGTCATCTGAACGAAGGTAACAACTGTTACAATACATTGAGGTTGATGCAACCTAATCGATGTTAGGTCACTTTGTAGGGCTCTGGTTATATAACAGTTACGTTGCATTTGTTATAAGCGAGTAACCTACAAATGTGACATTACACTTATATTGATGTGAGGTAACCGATGTGAGGTTGCTTTGTGGGTCCCATGTTATGAAACAGAAAGGATACGTGTTTGCTGGGTGCTTGTGAGATTATCTTCTGGTGGTTCGATTAGAAGTGCTATTACCTCAGAAGGTAATGGTGCACTATTCTTCATTTTTAATTTTTGAAGATTTGTTATGCATGGGTCCGAGGATGCAAGAAGCCGACGAAAAACGTCAGACATTGTCTTCTGTCGCGCACATTTTCGAGAAAAATTTTCGCGGTACCGACGAATGTCTTTGTTCCTAGCTTCTTGCGCGTCCTCGGAAAGTTGTCCGATTGGTAAGGCACCCGCCTCTATTATCGCGTAACCGTGAATTAAAACGGTATGTACCGATGTTGGCATCGGGTACCAGGAATATAGCTCAACATATCGTTTCGCGACGTCTAAGCAATAAACCCTGAACTTGTCGATATGTACGGCGAAACCGCTCGCCATAGTCTGCAAAATTACTTTGCAACTTGCTATGAATTTTTCGTCCAAATTCAAAATTTCTGCTGTTAAGGCAACGTTCTCAAAAAAACGTCGGGCTGTATTGCCGTCGTTTGTACTGCCAAATCCTTGCTTAGGCATATCAATATTCAAACCTAAAGCAGCTTTAAATTTATTTTGGATTTGTTGCTTACGATCGCTAACTGCTTTCTTTTCATCGACTGATCGCGCCTGCCATTTACTCGTTCCGTCATTTAATTTATATGCAATATGAAGCATCCACTCCATAAACCTTATCCACGCGTGTAAGGAAGAAATTCCAAAATTCAATTTAGAGCTGTCACATTCTGTTTGTTCAACCAATTGTAAATTGTTGAAATTTTTCGACGTCAAATTGCATAAATAACATCTTTGCGCAGATTTAGTGTTAGTAACAGCATTTCTCACCTTTCCATCTATCATTGTAAATGATAATTCATATTTGACTTCAACGTTAGTACCTTCTAATACTGTATTGAATGTGACGAGAGATGCTATCTGCTTATCAACGATATTTTTTTCATCAATAGTTGACTGCACACTTTCTTTCGCAAATTGCAATCTCAACGGTCTGCAGTAGCGGGGTGAAGATGGCCTTGGGTTCTTCCAAACGACAAGCTGCTGCTCAGATTTTTCGTCTGAAGCTAGCAATTGCAGCGGAACCACGGACGTAAAAAATACATGAGCGTCAGAGCTGTCGCTTTCGTTAAATTTTTGCTTATACTGCTCTGACGACGAACCATCGCATCCCCACTTCAAAATCAATCTCATGTTATTCGTGAAGGAACTATCGAGTGTTTTTATGACATCAGATTGTACTTGAAACAATCGAGCTGTGGTATGATCTAGTAGAGCCTGCAATGATACTTCCGCGCTTGTTTCCGTTATACTTATTGAACCCTCTGGTGGGTAACAACGAGATTTAGCAGCTAATATTTTGTGATAACTGGGAAAAACCGACGCGTTGCGGTTTTCATTCGTTACTTCTCGGAGCAAATTGTACGTATCTTTCGTCATTTTACCGCTTATTATCAAATTCAGAGCAACATCTGCGCTAATTTCTTGAGGTTGTGGTCTAGAACTTTGTGCGAATGCTTCCTGATACCGAGAGGCTCGCGTAGGAGAAGTGGATGTGATATCCTTGAGCATCTTTGCTGCAGCGTATAGGACCCAGAAGCACGAAGATTCATTTCCGTCGCGAGTGCCAATGCGCTTGGACTTGTTGATCTCCGAAGATCATTGGCTTTTCGGCGTTTACTCCGTACGCTGCATGATGAAAAGTCTAATGAGGGTCTACCAAGTTTGACGCTTTCAGTAGATCCTGATGTGTCAGAATTCGAAGTGGATACATCCATGGTTTCGAAATCAGCATTCTACAACAAATCGCAATATAACGTCAGCTCGAAAGTGAAAAAACGTACAAATGAAGAATTTTAATGGTATATAAAACAGGAAAATAGACAAACCGTAATAATTACGTCCGTGTCAAGCCATTTTCCATGAGCAGCGTCAAAGCGCTCCAGAATTCTGTGGCTATCCTGCCATTTTTTGTTGATAGCAAATAGAAGATTCCTCAAAAATTTCCTTCCATCGTTTGAAATTTTGAAAGGACATCCTTCCGAATCAGTAAATTTTTGTTCGAGAGCTTCTATTTGTCTAGCAAAGTTCGAACTCCATTCATTCTGTAGTTCCAAGAATATTTTTCGGCGTGTACAAATTATTTCCTTGCACGTATTTCCTGTTAAAATGTGAAAACTTGAATACATTATATATCTCCAGGATACTTGCAAAGAGATAGAAAATATCTACAAAAGACCCTCTATACCTGGGCCCTTTAAGGGCATGCTGGACTCAGATTTCCATATTTAAAAAATAATGAAGCCGGATATGAACGGGGGGGTGTTTAATGGGTTTCTTAGACGATTTGTAATCAAATTGGTAGCTGCATGAACGTGTATCTCACCAAAATCGAGTAAAATAAGGCTTTTTTGTTTCACGAAGCGTGGGGACCGTCACTTGTTTTCACTGATATCACCGACTACGCATCACAAGGGTGGAAACGAACCATTGAGCGCCCTCAGGAATATAATTCCACTCACATATATCGCAAAACTTGTTCATTTCACTCAACGATGAAGACGAAAAATTGTTTCCAAAAAAAGACTGTAATTTTTCTCGGTATAAAGCACCGGCCGCGGCCATATTGGATCGTTTCGCGTTGCGAGTCGGGCCGAGCAGCGCTTGCCAACCTTCGTCTCGCGGTCCTGCGTTTCACGAACCGCCGTTCCTTGCTCAGCGCTATGACAGCTGAGCGGGAATTCAAACGGAAATAATTCGGAATAATAGTTATAACTAATAGTTATAACAAATGTAAGGTATGTATAAGTTGTAAAAATTTGTAAATTAGTCTAATTGTAAGTAGTAATGTATTCGATGAAGTTATGGAGACGGAAACCATGTAACCCCGAGGGGAACAATAAATAAACATACATAAACATACATAAACATACATAAACATACATAATAATTATAATAATGCATTGTTATTATTATCATTATTATTATTATTATTATATTATTATTATTATTATTAATATCATTATAATTACAATTTCCGAAATAATAATCATAACAATTATTATAATAATTATTATTATTATCATTGAAAAAAATTTACTCGAAAGTGGTGGGAATGAAAATGAAAACGTATGCGCCATTTTTTTTTTTTGTACTAACACTGAAATCCTGTGAAACGCACAGAATAATCAAAATTCCGATTCTTTTGAGAGATTTACAAGTTTCAGCATAAAAAAAACTAGATAAGGCAGAGATGTAAATTCGTATACGCCCTTTATTTTTATTTTTTTTTTTTATCTTGAAAATGATGTGAAAATCGGAATTTCAATTCTTCTATGCGTTGCACAGGACAAGAGTATTTGTGAAAAAAATGGCGTACTACGACTATACGACTTTATACCGTTGCCCTGTCAATGTTTTTTTTTTTTTTGAATTTTGAATTTTGAATTTTGAAAATTTCACATAAAGAACTCTGAAATCAGACTTTTTTATGCGTTTCACAGGATTTTAGAGTTTTTGTAGAAAAAGAAAAAGAAATAACGCATAGTTTTCATTTCCATTCACAAATTTCACCACTTTCGAGTAAATTTTTTGCAATGATAATAGTAATAATTATCATATTGTTATTATCATAATAATAATTATTATTATCATAATATTATGATAATAATTGTTATTATTATTATTATTATTATTATTATCGTCATCATCATCATTATCGTCGTCATCATCATCATCATCATCATCATCATCATCATTATTATTACGGAAAAAATTGAAATTCCGATTTTCACAACATTTTCAAGATAAAAAAAAATCGAATAATAAATGGCGTTTACGACTCTATACCTCTGCCTTGTCCAGTTTTTTTATGCTGAAACTTGAAAATCTCTCAAAAGAATCGGAATTTTGATTATTCTGTGCGTTTCATAGGATTTCAGTCTTGGTAGAAAAAAAATGGCGCATACGTTTTCATTTTCATTCACAAATTTCACCACTTTCGAGTAAATTTTTTACAATGATAATAATAATAATTATCATATTGTTATCATCATAATAATAATAATTATCATAATATTATGATAATAATTGTTATTATTATTATTATTATTATTATTATTATTATTATTATTATTATTATCGTCATCATCATCATTATCGTCGTCATCATCATCATCATCATCATCATCATCATCATCATCACATCATCATCATTATTACGGAAAAAATTGAAATTCCGATTTTCACAACATTTTCAAGATAAAAAAAAAATCGAATAATAAATGGCGTTTACGACTCTATACCTCTGCCTTGTCTAGTTTTTTTATGCTGAAACTTGAAAATCTCTCAAAAGAATCGGAATTTTGATTATTCTGTGCGTTTCATAGGATTTCAGTGTTGGTAGAAAAAAAATGGCGAAAACGTTTTGATTTTCATTCACAAATTTCACCACTTTCGAGTAAATTTTTTACAATGATAATAATAATAATTATCATATTGTTATTATCATAATAATAATAATTATCATAATATTATGATAATAATTGTTATTATTATTATTACTATTATTATCGTCGTCATCATCATTATCGTCGTCATCATCATCATCATCATCATCATCATCATCATCATCATCATCATCATCATCATCATCATCATCATCATCATTATTATTACGGAAAAAATTGAAATTCCGATTTTCACAACATTTTCAAGATAAAAAAAAAATCGAATAATAAATGGCGTTTACGACTCTATACCTCTGCCTTGTCCAGTTTTTTTATGCTGAAACTTGAAAATCTCTCAAAAGAATCGGAATTTTGATTATTCTGTGCGTTTCATAGGATTTCAGTGTTGGTAGAAAAAAAATGGCGCATACGTTTTGATTTTCATTCACAAATTTCACCACTTTCGAGTAAATTTTTTACAATGATAATAATAATAATTATCATATTGTTATTATCATAATAATAATAATTATCATAATATTATGATAATAATTGTTATTATTATTATTATTATTATCGTCATCATCATCATTATCGTCGTCATCATCATCATCATCATCATCATCATCATTATTATTACGGAAAAAATTGAAATTCCGATTTTCACAACATTTTCAAGATAAAAAAAAAAAAATAAAAATAAAGGGCGTACACGACTTTACACCTCTGCCTTATCTAGTTTTTTTTTTATGCTGAAACTTGAAAATCTCTCAAAAGAATCGGAATTTTGATTATTCTGTGCGTTTCACAGTATTTCAGTGTTAGTAAAAAAAAAAAAAAATGGCGCATACGTTTTCATTTTCATTCACACCACTTTCGAGTAAATTTTTTTCAATGATAATAATAATTATTATTATAATAATAATTGTTATGATTATTATTTCGGAAATTGTAATGATAATGATAATAATAATAATAATAATAATAATAATAATAATAATAATAATAATAATAATAATAATAATAATAATGATAATAATAACAATGCATTATTATAATGGGAATGGCCCACTGGCGCACAAACTAATGACGCACAGTAGTCATGGCGCACCGAAATTTGACACACGGTGCCATGGCACACTGAAAAATGACGCACGGAAAATTGACACACCAATCCAAGTGGCGCACGCTACTTTGACACACGAGAAATATGACACACAAAACTTGAAGTCAAATTTCAGACTTAATTTTCCCGATGCGTGACATTTCGGCGCACGAAAAATGTGACGCACGACATTTCGGCACACGAGAAAAGTGACGCACGACATTTCGGCACACGAGAAAAGTGACATACGACATTTCGGCACACGAGAAAAGTGACGCACGACATTTCGGCACACGAGAAAAGTGACATACGACATTTCGGCGCACGAGAAATGTGACGCACGACATTTCGGCACACGAGAGAAGTGACGCACGACATCTCGGCACACGAGAAAAGTGACATACGACATTTCGGCACACGGTACAAACGGCGCACGATGCAAACGCGAGTAAATATTTGGTATTGTCTGTAGAAGTCCGCCACAGTGCCCTTTCCTCCAAAATTTTTAGCAAATTTTCGAAGAACATTGATTTTTATGGAATTTTTGTTTTTTTTTAAACGAAGTGCCTATATACACAGACAAAAGTTTGGCCAGCAATCATATAACACACACACACACATGATACAACGCAGACGGTGTTCTAAGAAGGGTTAGAGAAGGTTAGGCTAGCCACTGAAGGTTAGAAAAAGTTAGGCCAGCCAATCATACAACACACACACACATGATACAACGCAGACAGTGTTCTAAGAAGGGTTAGAGTAGGTTAGGCTAGCCACTGAAGGTTAGAAAAAGTTAGGCCAGCAAATCATACAACACACACACACATGATACAACACAGACGGTGTTCTAAGAAGGGTTAGAAAAAGTTAGACCAGCCAAATTTTCATTGTCTGAGACACCTTTTATGTGCGAGTATTTTGTAGGATGTTTGTACCGTGTGCCGAAATGTCGTATGTCACTTTTCTCTTGTGCCTAAATGTCGTGCGTCACACCTCGATGTGCCAAGCTCGAAAATGCCATTGCACCTATGTTGCGCCGAGAAATAATGTGTGTCTTTTCTCGTGCCAGTATTGATAATGTGTCCTTTTCTCGTGTGCCGAAATGTCGTATGTCACTTTTCTCGTGTGCCGAAATGTCGTGCGTCACTTTTCTCGTGTGCCGAAATGTCGTGCGACATTTTTCTCGTGCGCCGAAGTGTCGTGTGTCACTTTTCTCGAGCGCCGATGTGTCGTGTGTCACTTTTCTCGTGCGCCGAAGTGTCGTGTGTCACTTTTCTCGTGCGCCGATGTGTCGTGTGTCACTTTTCTCGTGCGCCGAAGTGTCGTGTGTCACTTTTCTCGTGCGCCGATGTGTCGTGTGTCACTTTTCTCGTGCGCCGAAGTGTCGTGTGTCACTTTTCTCGTGTGCCAAAATGTCACCCATCGGGAAAATTACCTCTGAAATTTGACTCCAAGTTTTGTGTGTCATATGTCTCGTGCGCCGAAGTAGCGTGCGCCACGTGGATTGGTGTGCCCATTTTTCGTACGCCTTTTTTCAGTGTGTCATTGCACCGTGTGTCAAACTTCGGTGCGCCATGACTACTGTGCGTCAATAGTTTGTGTGCCAATAATACCTTCTCATTATAATTATTATGTATGTTTATGTATGTTTATGTATGTTTATTTATTGTTCCCCTCGGGGTTACATGGTTTCCGTCTCCATAACTTCATCGAATACATTACTACTTACAATTAGACTAATTTACAAATTTTTACAACTTATACATACCTTACATTTGTTATAACTATTATTATTCCGAATTATTTCCGTTTGAATTCCCGCTCAGCTGTCATAGCGCTGAACAAGGAACGGCGGTTCGTGAAACGCAGGACCGCGAGACGAAGGTTGGCAAGCGCTGCTCGGCCCGACTCGCAACGCGAAACGATCCAATATGGCCGCGGCCGGTGCTTTATACCGAGAAAAATTACAGTCTTTTTTTGGAAACAATTTTTCGTCTTCATCGTTGAGTGAAATGAACAAGTTTTGCGATATATGTGAGTGGAATTATATTCCTGAGGGCGCTCAATGGTTCGTTTCCACCCTTGTGATGCGTAGTCGGTGATATTAGTGAAAACAAGTGACGGTCCCCACGCTTCGCGAAACAAAAAAGCCTTATTTTACTCGATTTTGGTGAGATACACGTTCATGCAGCTACCAATTTGATTATAAATCGTCTAAGGAACCCATTAAACACCCCCCCGTTCATATCCGGCTTCATTATTTTTTAAATATGGAAATCTGAGTCCAGCATGCCCTTAATCGAATAATGAACTTACATGTGTATGCTATAAACGAAGATCTATTTCATCGTACTGCCATATACGTCAAAATGATCGGAACAGGATACAAGATTTCTTACGTTAATTTTCAAATATTTTGTTTCTCGAGACTCAGGATTTAAGTTTTACCGCTTATTGTCACCGACGCGATCACGCGACACCACTAGCCGCCGCCATATTGTTTTAATACGTCAACGACAGTGAATGTGTTGTGCGCCTCGATCACTGGTTTGAACAATTTTTCTTCGAGTGTTCGCTTCTTCAACAAATTCGAGTTGGAACTCTATATCAGGTGAGTAATAGTCCATCATTCTCTCATTTTATATAAGGAATATCGCCGAACAAGTGATATTTCTATGCCCTGGCATCCTGTATCGTGCTCCCTAACCTAACTTTGGTCTGACGCAATCGTGTTCACTGTCTCAAAGTGACTTTAGACATATCAGCCCGAAATTCTCTCTTCAAGTATCAAACAACGAAAAAAAATGTGAGCGTATAGAAGCTTCTTTATCACATACAGTCCAATATAAAACAATTATGTGATTATTCACCAAATATAACCTTTGCCTCTAGTCATTCTGATCGTTCACAGTGAAATGTACATCCAATTGAAATTATTGTTCCAACAGGATATGTGTGATGTTTTCAGTGTGATACATCATTACGACATGTCTTTCCTGACAATGAATGGATCGTCGAGTCTTTCAGCGATCGACTCGCATATTGTCCGACGACGCGGTGAAGACTTCGGATGAAGTATGTATTCACTTGAAAATTTAACTTTCACAACTCATAAGAACATACACATTTTCATGGATTTTCGGTGTTTACGTCAGCGCAAGACAATACAAGGGTAGGCCAGCAGCTGACTTGCTCAGCGAGAAGAATATTTGGGATACTACTACAGTGGCGTCGGGTCCTGATTCGTAGTTTCGGTAGTTTACTCTTTACATGATGCCTCTGTTTTTCGCGAGGAAGCCATATGTTTCCTGCAACTAAATATGAAGCTGTACTATTGTATGTTCTACAGAAAGGGACTATATTTTTACACTCCAATGTTAGACCCTAAAAAACCAAGAAGTAAGCAAGTTTTTGTGGCATAAAGTCTGACTATGTAAGATCGAATCTTACAAAGATCTTACAAAGCATGCGTATCTAGATTATGGGAGTACAGAGCCTGGTATGTAATTCTAGTCTTCTCGCTATAGATTAGACGCAAGGAAACTCTTCGTTGAACCCTTTCGAAGCTCTCCGAAGAGGTCTGGCGCAAGGTTCTTGTATTTCAATTTTCATCTCATGGATTTTTACTTTACAATTGTGGCCCAGGGTCTTTCTTAATCCTTAACTGGTTTTAATTCACATATTATGAAATGATATTATGAATTGATAAATATAAGTTCGTGCAATTTCACACCCCTAAACTTTTCAAGCTATTGTAACATAACATTTGAAAAAATTAAACACACAGAATTCAATACATCAGATTCCGATAATTTTGTATACTTATACGCTCATTGAAGTGAATAATTTTGTATCTGAACATAACGGAGAAAAAAGATTTTTTCGAATATTTAGCCAGTCGCTGTTCCTAGTTCATAAGACGTCGACCACAATCAAACTTCTCCTCTAGTCGCAGCGCAGAAAATTAAGAATTGCGACTGGCAGAATATTCAAACTATCGACACAAAACATTGTTATCCAATCGTGGCACCTATTGTAAGAATATTCATCATTCACTGATCGAAAAATTAATAAATTCATATTCATCAATACACTGATAAATACTGATATACTATTTATATACTGATGAATTACTGTTATAAAATATTATGATCGTACAGAATAAAGAAACGTATAATAAATTGTGAAATCCTTGTCTATAATTATTTCGCATAATAATTTCATGAGCTATAAATCTGATCAGATATAATCATACTTAATCGAACCACAATTTTCACATCCGAATTTATGCGCAACGTTCGTATCTGATCATATCTGTCCATATCTGACTCTATACATGTCCATGTCCATGTCCATGACTAGTTGGGGCCATTTTCGGATACATATAATCATGTCTGGTCACTTACATATGGGGTATTCCATGTCAACCCGACCAATGATTTTCCCTCGCTATTTTTTATTCGCTTCACGATTTCTTATATAATTTTACGATATCAAAAAAGGTCCCCTGAAATTTTCCAGATTTTTCCCGCCTACCGTTTATTTTTTATGATTGTTCAAACCCAGCTCAAAATTGGATTTTTTTCAATCTGAAAAAATTCTCAAGAATCTAATTTTTCATTTCTATAATTTTGACACCCGTTCGATGATCGGCCGATTTTTCTTTCCATTTTTTGTAACGCATCAAACATTTCGAACGAATAAAACGCCATGTTTCAACGTTACAAAAATTCTCCAAAAATTAATTAATTTAAAGTAATTTTTGAAAAAACTTTCGTAATGTTGAAACGTGGCGTGTTTTCTGTGCTAAATGTTACAAGTGCTAAATAATGATAGAAAAAAAAATCGGTCCATCGTCGAACGGATGTCAAAATGATCGGAATGAAAAATTTGATTCTTGATCATTTTTTCCAATTTTTTGAAAAAAATCCAATTTTGAGATGGGTTTGAATCATCAGAACACAACGTGAATATCATCAATAAACCTCAATATTGATATACATAGATCCGGATTTGGAATTGTTTCTTATCGCTGCTCATTACAGTTGACTTTATTGTCGTAGAGTTGCGTCTGAGTGCACTCCGCTAAAGAATGTATTAATTCCGATTGATTGTGATTGAATATACTGAAAACACGATCAAACGCATATAATAAACCAATTTATATTCAATGGAATTTGAAATCGTGTTTTTTACATCATAATCGGAATCGATCAGAGTCGATGCACATTGTCAGTGCAGGGTAGGGTTTGGAGCGTCAAGCGAGGGTTTTAAGCAAGCAGGTTTAACCCTACCTCTGGAGGGTCAAAGGAGGTTTTAAACAGACCCTACTTTGAAGCTAAACTTGGTAAAACGGGAAATTTCGGACATTTTTAGCGTCAAAGTAGGGTCTAATATTGCATTGAAATAGAACCTACTTTACTATCTCTAAAGCCTACGTAGGAGCTCCTACATAGGGTCAAATGTAGGCGCTAAATTTCGACTCGGGTATCATTGCTACCAAAATGGACGCTACGAGACTTGATCCCATGCGCGGGAATAAAGTGGTCGTATTCAAACAAGCGAACGAACACTGCTATAAACTAAAGATTATTTCTATTCGTGATACGGATATTGCGAATTCGAATCCACTGTGCACGGAGAAAAAAATACCGTAATGATTACTGTTCTCACCGCAATCGGTATTATTGAAACGGAAAAAGGCACGAAACACGAATAAATGCGGGGAGAATAGGAATGCTCATGTTTCTCACAGCTTTCGTTACGGTCTTGCACAGTAACAGAAAGGACCGTAACCATTACGCACCTCACAGCGATCGTTTCGGTAGTGGACCGCCGGTAACGCTGCGCGCATAGTTGCCATTACGTGAGCGCCACCGTATTTGAATGAGCAATAAACGACGCGTCATTTCGTGCAACTTTGCTTTGGTGATCAAAATGGTGTGTTAATATATACAGTGAATGCGCGATTTTCCGTCATTGTTCTGGTAAGTTTCTATATAAGACCTCAATCATAATATGATTAGAAAAATCTGAAGTGTACGTCAAATCAGAAATCGAATGACACTATTACAAATTTCATCCCAACCCGAGTCGAAATTTAGCGCCTACATTTGACCCTATGTAGGTGCTCCCACGTAGGCTTTAGAGATAGTAAAGTAGGTTCTATTTCAATGCAATATTAGACCCTACTTTGACGCTAAAAAT
>JAEUYN010001502.1:0-33295 GCA_018257835.1 Euura lappo
GGGCTGTGAGCGAACCCAACCCAAATCTACACATAGTTGAATGATGCTGAGCTGAAGTTTGGTGTGGCGACGAATTTTCGTATGTTTTAGAAGAATTTCTAAGAATCCATTTAAAATGGCATAAGATTTGTTTAGAGTTACTTCGCAGACAATGGATCTATGCATGCGGTTTCATTGCAACAAGGATGCGAACGGCAACAAATCTCAAGCCACTTTATGATATTTTGATAAATTCTTGTAAAACATATCCAAATACACCCCTGCACCAAATTTCAACCTCATATATGATCAAATTCCATGGGTTCTAGGCAATTGCAGTCATTTCCCTAGTTTTTGAACACTGGAAATCCTTTACGGATAAAAATAAATTTCAAGTGATTCTGTTACCGAAATATCGTCCCCATGGAGGATTCAGCTACAATTTTCCGGACCCACGATCCCGGTTTCCCTCCAGATACGTAGATTCAAATTTACGTATACTTGGCGTTATCGAATCGCTGCAGTGCATCAAAATCGTTTGCTAGATACCAGAAATTGGATGGGTGCCAATGATTGATGCATTTCCCGTTCGGTGCGGTTATACCGTGGATTTTCTCCACTTCGAGATATCTGCACGCGGCTCTCTCAAAGTTTGAGAGAGTGAAAGCGGGAATTAAGCTGATCCAGCACTAACAATTGACGAGGACTCAATTTCCTCGGCCTTCGACGGATGGTTCCAGACTCCCATCAGCCCCAAACTGTCGTCACGAATGAACAGTTTTCCAATAGAATTCTAAACCCGATTATCTATGGGTAAATACTCTCACAGAACTATCGATGGAGCAGTTGAGAGGATTGCCTCATTATAACAGACTTACGATGTCAGTTTTATGGAATCATCTAAAATCCAGTCGAGCATTGAAATAACCATTGGCGTGAATTCAGATCCTTAACGAAGTGTGAAGTACAATCCAAATCTATGAACGAGTTATCAAAACCTGTCGACCTTGAACTTGACACCTTGGCTCACTAGCCTGTATCAAGTTCATTAGGTCCTGTTTTCCGCACTGACTCTCTCGCTCTCTTCATCAACACAAGCATAATCTGTGTGACGTGTGTTTGTTAATTCATCCACGTCTCCCCTCTCCGCAAGTTTGAAGAGATAAGTACTTGGGGCTTCCAAGTCCCCTCGTGGATAAATAAATAATCGAAAAACCGTCCGTTCCGTTGGCTCAGGGGACGCTTGCTCAGCCGCCAGTACGTTGGACTAATCGGACAAACAGCGCGACTAAATGCCGAATAACAATGACCGTTTGTTTGCCGAGGATTCGATGAACCGCAAGGTAGGATCGACCGGTTTTTAGATCGGTGAATAATCCTGGCGAACGATATTGCAAGTAACGCAACATGGCAAAACCTTTGTTGTCTGTGTGTTGAGATACACCGAATCACTCCTATTATTCAACAAAATTGTTAATAATGCCGTTTCCTACCGAGAGAATTATTACTGTGGTTTACGCGGTTGGATGCTCTCCACTCATACAAACACACGGTTCAAGGTATTGTACAGTCGATTCACTAACAATGTGAAACCAGTGAATGACAATCCGTACCCACGCTACTTCACTAACAATGAAGCAAAATTATTATCAGAATTGAAGTGGACTTTGATTTATGGTTCGAATAGCACTGTGGAAGATTTATAGCGACAATGGACAGTACAAAAACAACGTACCCAAAATCCAGTATCGGACGACAGGTTAGTCACAAATGAATTTCAATGTGCACTTGATTACAAGACTGCATAAATTTGCAGAGATGTTGAAGAATTCAAGACATTTGAATATATTTCAACAGATTTCTAGAGATTGAAAAGATTTTCAAATATTTCGTATGTATGATTCACAAGGAATACACCGAGAGAAGAATGTGCGTTACAAGCGGTGAAAGAATACGGAGTACCTAGTCCAAATAAAAGTGAACCGAGTTCGACCCCGACTCTGGCCGATTTTTTTCCATATTCTACTCCACAAAAAGGTACACTGGATGCTCTGAAAATTCGTGGCAAAATTTTTCTATAATAATCAAAAGAAAACGGAACTTTTTCATTTCTTTGCCTTTGCGATAAAATGTGAGACTTTGGAAGTACGTTAGATCAACGAAGAAACTTGAAAAAATTGCTGCATCAGCTTTACTTTCATTTGAAATACAGGATATATTCGTGTCAATTCAGTTGGTCTGACAAGATGATTGTAAATTTTCTGATATCTTGCTAGACCAACATATATTGAATGGCCACAAACAAACATCAATTTCGCGATTCGTAATCTTCACCACATTTTTATCACGAGTGTGTTTTCGGTATTTCAACCGCTCATTTTGGAGTTGATGATCCAGGCTACGACGATTTCGATCACCAAAATAATTTTCGACTGATCTCACAAAGTTATTTACTTTAACACTCCTCGAACTACCCTTACATAAATTTGCGTATTTATCGTATCTAACGCAGAGAGAAAAAGCTTGTGAAGATATCAAAAAAGTTTTTAGACGATTTTTTTTTCATTGCGGGCTGAAAAAGCTGATAACTCAATAATCCGATTGTGGTACAAAATCAATTTCTGAATAGAAGATCAATTTTTTAATATTCTGATATTGTGCACTATATGGGTGGGTACTCATATTTCTTCTGTCACTTTCCAGGATTGTAAATGAATGAAACAAATCTGAATGTTCAAATCATACAAACCATTAACTCTCATCGTCAAAATATCCAGTCTAAGTAATCTGTTTTTCACAGCTCAAAAAAAATATTTCAGATTTGAAAATTGAATAAAAGCGATGTAGCACTCTTTTTGTTGATCAAAAGTATTAAAGGTCATCGTCAGAACATCCTTTACTTTGGAACGTGTGTTTGACGAATTCTTACTAGCAGCGCAGACCACATTTTGAAAAATCACGAATCGAACCGCCCTTCGCTTATTGGCACTGCGCGAGTCGTTTTCTAGTGGAGCACAACGTACTGTTACCAGGTCTGAAGCTCGTCGAGATGACGTGAAATACCCAATCAAAACTATCGATACTCTGTGAACAAGTTATAATGCATTGTTCTTGAAAATTCTGCTGTGGATAGTGATACTTCCAAGAGTGCTGCAGTTTCAATCACTGATAGCGAATATCGAATTGTTGAGTTGATTGAAATTTTATCGATCGTTTCGAATGTTAAATTTAATTATAATCCACCACCTGCAAGAGTGTATTCAAGATCTGGTCATGTCTAGTTAATAAAACCACATCAATCCGTGATAGCACGTCTCTCGTTTCATCGATTCTCAATACAATTCATTGCAGAAATATTCGCCAGCGTTTCTAAAGGATAAAATTGTAATATGGTTATACCGAGGGTTGTACAATTGTGTGCAGAAAGCAAATTTTATTGTATCTTACTCAATTTTGCACTATACTTGAGTGCTGCATGCAGTCCAATATATTATTCAACGAGGGAAAGTACCGGTGATTTGGTATTTGAATCAGCCAAGTATCAGATAAAACAGAAACAGGTTCCCATCTCGAATCGAAATGAATTGCCGAAAAATAAATAGTACATCTAATTATATCGAATGACCAAACCAGCTGAAGCCGACCGTTTCGAACAGATTACAATTACGGATTCAACACGGCTCTTCAGGCTCATCGAGGGTTATCCTACACCGAAACCAATTAACCTCTGCCTCTATCCCTGCAGTTTGAAATTGAGCCGGAATACAAACGAAATTTCAATCGTTGTTTTCTGTGCTCGTATATTTAGCGATGAACGCGATCTGCCCAGGGTTGATGATCCTTGGGATTAGTAGATTCGAACGAATAAAGATTATGAATTTCAATTGTTTAAGTAATTTAACGACAAATGTCACGCTCGCGCTCACTTGTATACTATATCTCACTACGTATACTATAAGTCTAGCACGGTGAGTAGATTTTCTCTAAGGGTAATGCAAATTTTCGTTCATGCAAATTCCATTTGACGCGGTAATGAACTGTTATCGCTATGGAGCCGGGCGTTGGTTCGTATTCCTCGTTTAAACCAAACGTTGATGTAACCTAATTATGGAAGTTAACTGATAGGGACTTGCATATATTTGGCATCTACATGGCAGCCGGCAAGTCTGCTAACCGTATATTGCTTGAGACTCGGAGAGGCTTCATCTGCTTTAGCAGCTCCTACTCCTGTAGCTAGGTACCGAACTGAAACCCATTAGTTTACTTGTACAACTTATACACCTGCAGGTAGTTATACATCAAGTTCCCTAAACGTAAATGCAAGTTAAACTCGTTACATACAAATGAGAAATTACACTGCTAAAGGGTAGCTGCACCCCTAATTATCGACTTGATTGACCGTTTAAACGAACTGCGAGGGGTGATGTAAACCGACGTTAATGATCGATGCACTTGCCTATGAACTCTCCATGGAAAATAAATGAAAGGAGAAAAAGGAAATGATTGAACGAGTACTTGTGGCTGTTATCTACTCTGGACCGTAATGCTCTTATTACCAACTGCATTCGAATTGCACTCACTTTATTCGGTTCGAGTTATCTAGTTTCAATGCACTTATCATGATTTAACAGGATTTTAATCAGTCGGTGATTTTGGATTGAATCCATGAATGACGCGGTCGGAATTTCAATTGATGATCAGAAATCAAGTAGGCCCGTCTAAATAGACCCCATTTTTGTTTGTTCAGTTTGATTAAACTCGAGTGTATAACCTGGGGGGAAACTCAACGATCGTTGTAATTGAAATCTCATGTCCGTAAACAACGTTCAGAATCAGCAGAAGTGGATATGAAAATGTGTAAAGGAACTCTTTCCCTCGTTCACTCTGGAACCATCCGATGTTGTTTTGTCTATAGGATGTCCTCGGTTATCGATTTTGACCCAGGTGATGTATAGCTCGGTGGCGTTTACCGAGATACGTTTGTTATGCGTTGCTATACGTACGGCGATATCGTACCGGCGCTACTTTACCGGGATCTCCGTCGTACAACGTCATCGCCTGGAGCGATCGAGGTCGCCCATTAAAAAAACGTAACACGTCTGCGATTTCCTGAGGATTACTACTGTCCCTGCGCGCCTTGTGTACGTCTATCCTCTCCCAAGTGTGTGTATATTCGTAATGCATACATACATACGTTTTTCAGAGGGAGATTTCAAAGGATCCTTTTACCACGGGGTTGTGTTTGACTATCCTCACCGGAAAGTGTTCCATATATCTAGCGACACTCGACTCGTGTGACAATCCATAACTTTGATAAAGCGTGTAACAAATGTAGCGACCTTTTTTCCTAAAGTCACGATTGGACCTAAACGCTTGTCAAATAACTTTTCTGGAGACGTATGAATGAATGGAAGTAAAAGCCTAGTGGTTTAGGGTAAAAACTGACTCCGGGTTGTCTCCAGTCCCGAAGGGACAGACCCCAAAGGGCTCGTGGTCCGTTCGAGACTGTATCAAATCGAGTTGGTCAACTGGTTTACGGTACACCCACAAGGCGTCAGGAGATTAGATATTTTTTCCGTAGTTATCCGTGGATGTGATCTTTCGATTCTTTTTCAATTTCATAGAACTTTCATTGTACGGAGTATACTCTGTCCAGCGCACGTCTAAGACAGACGGTATAATCAAGAGTCATGTAGAAAAAAAACGTGCTTAAAATAGCAGTAGCCGCATTTTTCAATCTTACCAGAATGAACCAGTACTGAATATCAACCTGCGAAGAAAATTTGTGGGAAATATTTCTTCTAGTGAAGCGATTCCAATCGTCAAAGGTATAATTCTGTGGTTCTACCTCGAATTCCGTAATTCCTAGATTTTACTAACGAAAAACAGATCATCTGAATGGATTGAAAAAAGGTTGACACTGACGAATGACAGGGTGCAGTCTGGAAGGGAGCCCATTCACCGGCCACATAATAACAGTGCTCCCAGTTTCTCGCAATATCACTTCGTCCGTGACGCAGGGAGTGCGACCAGTACCCTTCACGTGGTCACAGAAGAACTCACTTGTCATACAGATCGCAAAAAGATCATCAGCCAGCTTCCCATTTCCTGGAGATTGGGTATCTCCAAGATGGAATTCTACTCTGAAAGGAAATACCCTGCTGTTTTGGTATTCCCCGGCCTGCTCTACTTTTTCTTGCATTGAAAACGTCTTTCCTATTCATTTCCTAGGTCTCAGCCTATTAATGTTCTTATATGTGCCTGTTAGTCAGGTTTTTATTCCATGATGATGAAAATTTGTCACGATTGAATTACTCCAACGGAAATCGTGATTAATCTTCCATATCATCGTCCTTGGTTATTTGGCAGCCCGTGGTAGAGCTAATGCCATTTAAAATAAGGGCTTATAGTTGTGGGATTCCCCGAGAGACTTTAATTAATATTTGACATTTTCGCGGGATTCAAATGCCTAGCCAGTATTTGATTAAACAATACGGAGTCTATTAATTCAATGCCCACGAGGGTTGTGTTCTGGGTGTAAAAAAGGTTATCCACCCGAACCCTAACCTGATTCTCAGTTTGTGAATACCGAAACGTACAGTTCTCGCTCTCGTTATTTACCAGCTGCCCATTTAAGCTTATCGTTGTGTACCTACTTGTTTTGGTGTGACGAATGCCGCCTCACCCTCCAGGGACTGTATGAAGCTCCCTCTGTCATCGCTGCACAAAATGAGGTCGAGATTCACCCGGAAAATTGCGTTGCTTTTCGTTAGCGGCGTAATCGAATGATTCGGTTCAGTTTTTTCACTTTGCTTTGAGGCCTTCGACCTCAGAACTTCTGAACGAATCGATACCGCGAAGGCAGTCACTTGACCATCTTCTTTGTAAAAGTGAACGCCATGCAGAAAATTGATGTTGTGCAAACCAACCGACCCAGCATAATGATCTGGGTGACCTGGACCGGTGCTCGAGTTCTTTGAGTGCGCCTCCATTTCTCAAGCAACTCTTGCAAGGCGAAGGATCTGAAGAATTACAGAATTCCCGGTAGAAAATTCTATGATCATACGACGTCAACTTTACTTCAATAGATTTATATAAGCCGGATGAAAAGGACTTTCTTTGTCCTGCACATTTGCACTGGTGCAAGTGCAAAGTTCTCCTGATCCCATATCTGAAGTTTCACCGAAGTTCGAACAGTGTTACAGTCTAATGAAGTGGGGCGTTCAGATCGCGAGTGAATTCCATGGAAAGCCTGAGAACGACGTATCATTTGAAGCCTGAAATAACAATACTGCGGGGGGGTATTACAAGATGATACTAGTTACAGCCCATGAGTCTCACGGCCTCATTTCCTTTCGTTGTTCCACTCTCACTAGAACCAGTGCGGCAGTCTCGTTGCCTGCTCTTCCACAGTTACATCGCTTTCAATGTCTGCGGTTTATTTTATAATAACCGTACTAGAGGTACGGGAATACTTTCGCTGAGATCAGCAACAACTCCCGCAGACCGTTCTGTCAGAATATATATATATATCTGCTACCACTCCGACCGAACTCCGCGATTCCATTTCACCATGATTATATCGAACTATATCATATACATTTCCAACTTCTATTCGATAGGCCGCGAAGCCTGGACACTTTTTCGTCGATATATCTGCCAAAGAGATTCCCCTCGACCACCATCACGTACCTACCTGCTAACGAGAATTCGATTCTTATGGAATTATGTCATGATCCATTTCTTATATTCCATTAGTCATCGTTAAGCAATTGATTAATTAATTCTTGGTCGCATCAGCGTGGGAGTGATCTTAATTGATTACATCGATCAGCATCGATCATCAACCAAAATTGAAGTTCCATGAAGGCTCACTTTGAATTCTCCGTGACGTCTTCGTAACCCTGATATTCGTGGTGCGGCATGTGTTGGGGTGATTAACTCCTCATTCTGTATATATGTCTCTTATCTAAGTGGCAGAGGTGAGGATACAATATGCAACTTGTGCATGAGGTGTGGGGGGGCTTATGCCGTAAAGTTCAGTGGAGCTTGGCATAGATCAGAGTCTGTCAGAGCAATGGTACTGCTCGAAGACATGAAGCTGGGTGGCGACAGGCTGCATCACCCTGATTACTCTATAGTGGTATTCTACGTAAACGGATATGCGGCTAGCGGCAAGCACGTACGGTGCCAAACAAAGCTGCAGGATTAGAACAATGAATAGTGCGATTCTCTGGATGTGATGTAGCCCGACTAATCGTACCGTTGTGTGGTTTGAACCGTACCTCCATTTCAACCAAGGATCATGAGATGATATTCATTCACTGCAATATCACTTGCGTTGAGAATAATTGTCACGCTCGCATATTATTCCGACCACGTAGCTCTCAGAATTTCACATTTCGAATATGAAGTGATATGAACTGATCCTCTCACTGTTCCGTTATGATTGCGAATATTTCACAATGACCGAATAAAACACTGCGATGTCGACGACAAAGCAGTATTCTCCTGTCATCGTAAGAATCTTTCTTTCGAAAGGAAATCTTTCATCATCCCCAAGTCGCTCATCCACTCGGCAATATTCGGTGGAGAGCGTGTTTTTCGATTTCGCGATATCTCTCTTCGACCATTTTCCAATTTGATCAACCGTCCAGATCCAGCCATCGACGGTCAACAACGAACGCGCAACGCCTCCACTCAGAGGTTAACAAAGACTCCAGGTCAAGTTGTAGGGTTCTCTCAGTATGGCACGGTGGACCACAATCGCAATTATACCTGTCTTCTCTCACTCGAAGCTGTAGTGACTCAACCCCCCGTACAGTGATCGCGTTATCGATCACGGTTCTATATTTGCAGTGAAACAGCTCTCTCAGTGTCTCTCCGCTGTGTATTTTCTTTGATACAAGCCATCCGACGACCACCAGACGTCTGTCTAGTGACCAGATTCGAAGGACGGTCACGGTGGAATTCGCAATTTTTCGAAAGAGAGTGACGTTCTACCGTACCTGGATCTCGTGGTGCAATGGATTTGGTATAATTGTGGATTGGTTCAGACATAACGGATGACTGCGATATCGAGAGGATTTACATCGTCGGAGCCATCATCTGGGTCAAGATGATGGGTATGGTAGACGAGTAAAACCCGATCATTTCGACCCTAAAGCGAATAAGCTACGCGAACGGGGATGTTTGTGGATGATATATATATCGATCGATATCTGCAGGATGATTGTGCGGCGAAATGTGGTCGACACTACTTTTACACCACCACTAAGTCGTACGGATGTATAGTACACATATAGGGTAAAGAGCCTTTTCTTTTAACGTCGATGTGCACTTTGAAAACTACTAGCAAAAATTTTAACACGAATGTGAAGAGTGCTTACTGCAGACGGAAAGAGTATCTCCTTCCTCATTCCTATCTCTCCGCGATGCCGCATAGGTTTCCGTTTGTTATTTTTACTCGCCGTACTTCAGATCTCTGGATAGGGTTGACTTAACGTGTTTTTCCAACCCTTAGCTTTTGCATGAATTATTCAGCGCTAAATGAAGCGTGGAAAATAATGAGAGAAATCCAACCGTTGAAAAGTTGAGCATGCGCAATACATAACATAAATATGAAAATAAGTCTCAATTCTTGTGCAGTTTGCGATTATTTCCATCTCCGATTATATAAAATGGTTGATTTTTATTCCGTTGATGGAGAAGGTTGTGATAACTGCTGTACCTTAAGGCATTTACTGTAGCAAAAATATATCGATAATACGCGGAGATCTAAGGTACACACGTAGTAGAAGTAGGGCGTAAAAAATGAAGCTTACGGTTATGGCGCCATTTAGATCGGGATAGTCGACCGCACATTTCTGTTCGGATGATACTTTTCCGTTCTAACAGTGTCGGGGCCGAGGCACGTTTTCATTCAATCGTAAACACCTGCTATACGTTCTTTGGATTGAAGACCTTATTCCTGTGATAAAGATCACCAAAAATCCTTTACGGTTCACATATTTTATCACAAAATGTTCGCTCCCCATGTTATGACCCCCTTATTGGCTTCATCCAATTTTACCTGAAGTGGAGTGGCTGGGAGAAAAACTCTTCTCTTCGTTATTTTTTTTCACTTTTTATGGCAAAATACACGCTGCTCCATTCTAGACGACCACATAAATACCCTTCAATGTTATTCCGCCTAACAATATATCGCGGGACATATTAAACCATAGCCGCGGTGCGGGTGTAAACTCCGTCTATACCTCGCCTGCGTTAAGGTTGCACAAACGATACCTTCGCGAGGATACCTTCCGTCCCAAGAGTTAGGAAAAGCACAAAAACCGTTTGAAGAATCTAAAGAACGTTAGAATCGGATAATTTTGGATTTTGGATCGCCATTCTAGATCCGTCATTACGAAATTTCGAATTCTCACTTTGGACTCATTGTCAGCGACCAAAAAAACCTTTCGGTACCAATTTTCATCCAAATGCCGTCTTCGGTTCTCAAGATATCGTGATTCAAACCACTAAAAAACTTGTGGACCGAACAAAGCGAAAATTTAATCGGTTCTGAGTTTGGAAAGGCCGCCCCGATTGAGAGTGAATTCATCGAAATTCGGTTCCTCACTCTCGAGATACCATCGAACAGGGAAAAGAAAACGACCACATACACAAACCTAACAAATTGCAGGTTTAGTGAACACTCAAATTCTCAATATCGAGGTGATAACAATAATTTTTTTTTCTCTGGAAGCAACAAAAAACTAAAGTTGAAAATACCCGAGCTTAGCGATTTTTAAGATGCCGATAAACGTTTCGTCCCAGATTGTTGATATCTAAGCTTGCGGGTTTTTTAAATTGGGCCTTATTCATTTTTATTACCTCTGGGAGATGTTGTTTCATTTGTATTCACTATTCCTACCCTAAAACTCTATGCTGCAGATTTTTCGAACGCTTTTTCGCTCTTCCTAACTTTTGATATTGAAGGTACACCCTATGGATCCTTAAGGGGGAACATACACCTTGGAATTAAAAAAAAAAAAAGGAAAATTGCCAAAAGTCATTTTTTTTTTAGATTTTTGAATGGTTTTCACACGATTTTACAAACAATTTTTTTTCTGTCTATGATTCATGAAATAAAATCTACCGGTAGACCAATTTCAGTTTTCCTGATCACAAACTGTTCAGTAAAGAGGTATTTTCAAAATGAACACAGAACTTTTTGATAATCTTATTTTTACTCGAGTTATCATAAACAGTAACGTATGAAAGCAGAAAAACGCTATTTTGTTCTAGAAAATGATGAATATCTAATACAATTTTGATCGAATCAAAAAGTTCTGTGTTCGTTTTGAAAAAAGCCCCTTTAGTGAATAGTTTGAGACCAGAAAAACTGAAATTGGTCCACCGGTAGATTTTATGTCGTGCATTATAGACATGAAAAAATGTGTTCCCAAAATTGTCTGAAAACCATTCAAGAGTCTAAAGAATAACTTTTGGCAATTTTGACTTTCTTGCAATTTCAAGGTGTATGTTCCCCCTTAACGTCATCAATTGTTGAACCGGATACGTACACCTCGGTATATAAATGTAAATGTTCATCCGCGGGCGTACGGATAGCGTTACGCACAGAGCTTACGCAGCCACCTGCACTTTAATACAGGTGCAAATAGGATCTAGTACCACCGCTTGTATGATACAGTTGCGTACCTGGTCATTTCGACGAGATAATTACCGTTCACATTCCATCCATACATGCCAAGGGGCTGCTAAATTTGTTTAAATCTATGATCACTTGTCATTGAAATATGCTGAGCTGAAATGAAATCAGTGGAAATCTCTCCTTAATTCATAAATTGAACCATCGCGGTGACTTTACTACACGCCTACTGCAGTATAAAAGTATGGAAAAGTTGAAAATTTGTTGTGTCGATTACCTACTGAGCATGTTCTTCAAACTTTGAAACAATTTGTCAGTTTGTAAAAACTTTTATAACATTTGGAAGATACGTTTTTGGACTATTTCCTATTTATTCATTCTCCGTGACGAAATCCTTCACAGTTCTTAATTTATACGATATTTAATTTTACGTATGTACTACCGAATAAAGAAGGTTTTGTTTTAGGCCTTTAGAGATTTTACACCTAGCTGATTTAATCTTTGATCCTATTGTTTCAATTTTCAATTGTTTCAGAGTTCTGCTCAGAAAGCTGTTTTTAAGTTTCAACAGCTTCGACTGTTTTAAACACTTGTGTAATGAGTAGCGACATTCTCGCAGCATTGATAACATGAATGAACTTCACGACCTCGTTATACTGTAAGCACGGCAATGTTGCCACCATTCCATAATAGCTGATGAGTGCTTTGAGTGAAAAAAAAAAACGCAGCAAGTGAACGTGGATTGTTGTTTGTATCGATTTTTTGATGATTTTGTATTTACAAAACGATTCTTTCACACCATACAATATACATTTATTATATTGGATGAGAATCTATCGAATCATTCGAATCCGGTAATTGACTAGATAGATTCTTTTCTGATAATTAAGATGTTGAATGTTAACTTCATACCTTAGGGGCCGTTCATAAATTACGTAAGCACTTTTGGAGCCATTCTTGACCCCCCCCCCCTTCCACAACATGAGCGTAAATAGGGATTTACTGGAATTTTGACCCCCCCCCCCCAGGAGGTGCTTAAGTAATTTATGAACGGCCCCTTATGCATGAATCTATAATTTGAAATGCGAAAAATGTAAAAATGTACAGTATACTTGAACCCATTTCCTGGAATACTTAAATCTTTTACTGTGCGAGTAAAATGTGTCAAGGAGGTTCATAAGTAAGCTAGTGTCTATAATTTTAAGATCTTTCCGGTGTAAAATTTTAGGTAAGTTATCGAAGTTCACGAGTAGGTCAATTTAATGAATATTTAGTGTTTGGTTATCGCCAATATTATTATTAAGAAAATTACTGAGCTTAGGTTAACCTAAGCTTCAATTATTACGTAACGCTATATGGTATAGTGCGTACGTAGGCTTCCCTATACTACACTATAGAATTTAGCGTTACGTAATACTTGAATGACGCCTTAAATACGAACCTATTTAAATTCGTTTGGCACGGTTGTACGTATTGAAATATATGAATAATAATTACACGAAGAAAGAACAAACAAACTACTTGACAAACTTTTGAACACTTGGAATGTAAATGTTAATAATTGTCAAATTGTCACTATCTTTCGAAATTATCATGTGAAGTTGAAGGCAACAACCTAGTAGAGTACACTGAGAAAAGAGTTTTGTTGTTGTTAACAAAGTCCGTTAACAGTTAACGAATCGTATATTTGTAAATAAGCAAATATACATCTAGTCATAGCTAAGAAATCATTCAGTTGAGTGTGTTTCTTTGTCTCAAATAAAGATTTCTTAATAGTTAACGAATCATCAATTTCCTTAAAATTCGCGTCCAGTTATATCAGACGATCAAACACGATAATGGAATGAGGATTTCTTAATAGTTACGAAATCTTGTATTTCTCTTCAACCCGCACCTGTTGTTTCAGCAGAACGATCATGAAGTTCAACTACTAATAGTTAATAAATTGTGCTTTTCTATCAGTGCAGTTATCCACGAATGATGATATTTTTTTTTAGACCAATCAGGTATTGACTAAGACGTCATGTCCCAATTTTTTTTTAACGTGATAAGTGACTGTTGGATTGTCTTCACTATTTCCACCGAAAAAGATAGTGCATACCTAAAATATGCTGCCCAAACAATGCCCAGGAACGGGTTCGCCTCGAGCTTTGAATGACGCGCCTCACGTCGGTGTATGTATTATGACTGGCGCGCTTTTACTCGCGAGAGTGTAGCTAGAGTATTCAGCGCCGCTCTCACCTCTAGCGGCAAGCGTACAGACTACTACGCACGAATTACATCAAATCTCCAACCCTCATGTAAGATTTGTTAAATGTTAATAAATCTGTATTTGAGGAGACATCGTGTGATATCTGTCTCAACCGAATGCTTTATTTAATGTGAATACTACGGAATTTCCACAGTAGTGGAAACAACATGTATATTTACTTCATGTTAAGATATTCTTTAACAGCTAACAAATATTTCGCGAAATTTTCAAATAAATGCGTTTATTTGGTATAAAAAAACTCTTTTCTCAGTGTAAGGTAAAGTGTAATCCTTTCATAGAATTTATAAATTCATTTTGCCACTTTCTTAATTGTAGTCGTTCAACGTATTAAATAAAATGAAGATTTCTCTGATGTCGCAATTAGGTTCGATTTGGTCCATCCCTTCTCTAGGTAGATTAAACATATCGAAAAACGAATGATATAAAGATTGCTAAACGTCATATATGAATTAAAATGTAATGTGTTTTATCCGAGGTGGTATCCACTTCAAAATGTGGTGTCCCAACAATTTCACATTTCACAACCATTTCATAGGCATTTCATGAGTATTTCATGGGTATTTCATGGCAATTCATGAGTATTTCATGCGATAACTGTCCCAACTATTTCACGAGTGGATACCCCCTCGGTTTTATCTATAGTTAGTAGTTGCACTACTCGAATGATTGAGCCAATTTGCCAAATTAGAGCAATATTTCTACATATAACTGATATTGCATCGTTTGTCAAGTAATTGAAATTGATTCATGCGTCGGGATTTCTTCCCAGAAAATAATTCTTCCTTCTGTAACCTGTGATTACGCTCAGGGCGAATGAATAATTAATCATTGCTATTCTATTGTATTATTCAGTTTCAAACGGTAGCGTCCGGTACATTATACACCTTCAAAGTATTGTAAGCGGCTTATGAGTTGCACCTAACATAAACAGCCCCGCTTTAGAGCTTCGCTCTTTCGGTTCCATCGCTTTAACTTATTTCTTTTTTTTCCTCCCTATTTTTTCTCCGTTCTTCAAGCCAGAGGGTGAAGGCGTAAGCTTATTACGTCGCGAACAGTGACTAGGGGTTGTCGTAGCAGTAATGAAAGTGTTGAAAAAAACGTTAAAAATCAAAATCAAAAAACTGTCGTGTCTCCCTTGGTAAATTCAATTCTTGTATCCCACAAACTTTTCACCTCTTTCTTTTCACCTTGTTTCTTTGGCTAGACGCGACGTGCCCGCGTACTTCACGTACTTGTTCTGCATTCTGGACACAGCAGGTGTTTGTCTTTTACTCTGCGGCGTTAATGACGTTGCCACTTTTCTTCCCTATGTTCTTGAATTGCTACTGAATGCAGTGTGCGGAACGTGATAATTTTTTTCATATAATAGCAGACGCGGAAAGGATAAGACAGTTCGCAAGTTTTGGTGCTGAGGTACACCTCAAAGTTTCAAACTTGCTTTTCTCCTCTCAATTACCGAAAGACCGAGAGTTAGGGTGAGGAAAGGGCTTAGGGTTTCGCTCAGGATATGCGGAAACCGGAAACGATGAGAAATTATAACCAGCTGCAGGGCAAGGATTGGAACAGCCGAAATGGGCTCTCGACCACTTTTCAATTTACTGTTTCATTATACACTTCCTTGCAGAAGATCCAAGAGAGTGAAGAACTGCAGGCTTCGGAAACTTGAATCTCAGGAGTAAAACCGAAGTGCGGACCTTGAACTTTCAAACAAGTTCCAAAAATTAAAAAGATTTCTAGGATCTTTGAAATTCTCAATTGCAAATTTCTGAATTTGGGGAATTGAGGTTGAAGAATTTTTAGCGAATCTGTCGCGGTGAGTGACTTTCTTCAGAATATATCGTGTCTCGAGATTTTTATCTTTAGAAACTCTCAGTCAGGGTCGAAATCCCTGGAATTGCTTCTGTGGGCAATAACTTCAACAGCTTCCTTCAATCTTCCCGAAAACCTGAATGGCCATAGGACCGAGAGAGAAACGTCGCTCGGCTGTGAAAATGATCATTTGGTTTGGCAATTCGTTCCATCAAATAAACACGTTCAAATCCCGCGGTACCCCTTATACCTAATCCTTCTTCACGAGAACTTTCAAAGGTTCGAGGATCGATACAACTTCACAGAGGGCATAAGTTGTTCGTTAATTAACAGTACACACAAGAGTTCGCACAAGAGTTCGCACGTGAGTAAATATATTCGAGGTGGGAACACAAGTTTGCGGGTATTCATACCTAATCTGCCATATTTTCATACCTCAGTAATCTGACGTTGAAAATTTCTGGTTGGAATGAGAGTTATTAAATTCTAAGACTCCTCGAGAATGCGTCGTATTTTTCTCTTCGTGTAGTACCTAGCAGAAGCAGCAGCCGGTTCTGAATTCAGTGAAAAAATCTTATTTAATTTCAACTCGTTCAAGAAACTTGCAAGTTTGAACTACAAATAGCTACATCACAATGAACTTCCGTCTGACTACGCTTTATTCGGGTGGGGGTCAAAATTTTGGAAGACCAAAAAGTAGAACGACCAGTAACTCGAATTTTTTAAATAGCGAGGCTTGAAATTTTGAAAACAATTATCAAAGAAGGGTCATAAAGTTGACGGTAAGAAATTAGGAATAAAAAAAAGTAGAATCAATTTCGTATCGAATACAAAAGTTCGAAATGGTGTGATTGCGAGGGGCGAAATATCGTAGTGGAGAATTATCGAATGAGTTTCAAACGTCTAATAATTCGAAGTGGTCAATATCTCAAACTGCCAATATTTCGACTCGGCACGTTCCCGAATTTAGAATAGCGAGGGACCACTAACTCGAAAGACCAAAATCTCGAATAATATGCTTCACAAGCAGGTAGGGAGCTGCTATGAGTTGAGGCTACTAGATGGCGCGAGTAGGCAGGGTTGACGGCTACCTGCCATATTCGAGGAAAAGTTTAATTTGAACCAAAAGCCATAGCCGGGTAAGTGTTAGGGATGAGCGGCCTCAAGCGCGGAATCGTTCCAGATTTTGATACAATGTTCCGTCTGATTCCAAATTTATGACCCTTAAGATTTCTGCATCTGCATTTTTAACTTTGGCAATCCGTAACATCTAAACGGTCGGTCCTAAAGGAAACTTACCCTTACATTTTTTGTTCCTCAACTGCCTATCTGGATACGGAATTTTTCAATTTATTTTTATCAATCCATTCAGAGCTATTTTTCGCTGAATTTGGGCTTTAGCACACCGTAGCTTCTGAACGTTGAATCCCAGACTAAACTCCAAAACATTTTTTGTTCCTTATCTAATTATCTAAATACGGAATTTTTTGTTTATTTTTATCAAACCATTCAAAGCTACTGTTCGCCGAATTTAGCCTTCAGCAGACCATACCTTTTGTCCGATTGATCCTAGAGTAGACGCCAAATAACATTTTTTGTTCCTTATGTAATTATCTAGATACGGAATTTCTTGGGTCACTTTGTATCAATCCATTCAGAGCTACTTTTTTTTTACCGAATTTAGCCTTTAGCATAGAAATAAAATAAAAAATTCCGTATCTAGATAATTGGATAAGGAACAAAAAATGTTATTTGGAGTTTACTCTAGGATCCACCGTTCAGAAGCTACAGTGTGCTAAAGCCCGAATTCAGCGAAAAGTACTTCTGAATGGATTGATAAAAATAAATTGAAAAATTCCGTATTCAGATAATCAATTGAGGAACAAGAAATATAAGTGTAAGTTTCCTCTAGGACCGACCGTTTAGATGTTACGGATTGCCAAAGTTCAAGAATGCAGATGCAGAAATCTTAAGGGTCATTCCAAATTTGAATCTTGTAATTGCTCTAGGAACATAGACATAAATACAAATAGTACTTGTGAAAAAAAATCTCAGGATCTAGGTCCGATTATGTTATGAAAAAATTATGGTGATTGTATCCCATAGGCGATCGAGACGGAAAAAAATAACGTAAACTAAAATAATATTTTTATGGTAGTTCCATCAGTGAGATGGGGTTCTTGATTTTTTTTTTTTTGTATAAACCGCCAGGATATATTCACAACATAATATATGCAACGAAGACGGAATAAACACGACTTAAAACTTGCCGTTCGACCGAAACAGTGGTCGCTCGGGTATATAGAGCCGTTGAGTCTCTCGCGCGTAATTTTTTTTTTAAATGTACTTGGTTCGAGACTCTACCGAGTCTCTTGATTTACAATATACACTTTCTTCACGGAAATTGGTCTGGTAGATCTTTAGATATTCTTTTTTTTTTTTTTGACACAAGTAATATTGATATATTTATTTTATGTTGCATTCCATGCCAAATCGACCTACCGGTGACCCTCCACTTCTCAGATGTGGTCCTTGATTTTTTGTATTATTCTTTCTACTCTAAATAGCAATTATAATTACTTGCATATTTTTTTTAAATAAATTTGAGCACGTGGTGAATTTTCAAACTTTCTTTTTCAACATCTCGATCGCCGTGACCGAAAAATCAGAAAAAATTCTGAAAAAGTGTCCGTCAGAAATGAAAATTTTTGACCCAAATTCCATAATGTCCAAACTTTTCCGTCGACCTGATTTTTAGATTTGACGATTGAAAAATTAAAAAAAAAATTTTAAGTGGAGATCAATACATCGTGGATCTATTGAATCAGAATAAATCATGAATAAAAGTAAGATTGAAATAATGAAATTATTATATAAAATAATAATAAAATTTGATACAATTGAAAAAGCTGAAAAATCAGGTCGAAGGAAAAGTTTGGACACAATGGAATTCGGGTCAAAAGTTTTCATTTTTGACAGGCACACTTTGAGATTTTTTTCCGATTTTTCGGTCACGGCCATGGAGGTGCTGGAAAAAACTTTGAAAATTCACCACACGCTCAAATTCATTTTGGAAAAATCTGAAAAAATTCTAATCGCATTTAGAGTAGAAAGAATGATACGAAGAATCATGGACCAGATTTGAGTGGTTGAGCAGGTCGATTTGGTATGGAATTCCCCATATATATCTTTATCTTTGTTTCTAGTACAATTACAACATTCAAATTTGGGGTGAGTTTATAACTCATTAGACACAACTTTGTACCAAAATTAGGAACGAATCGTACCCGGCTATTGCCTTTGTAATCTACGTTGGAAAAAACAGCCAACATCCAAGTTCCCAGAACGTAGCCATTATCTAATCGTAACTAATCGCAAAACATTAGACGTCCCCCTTGGAAACCTATATGTATAATACAATTTTTTACGGAAAAATTGTTAAATTCAACGAATGATTTGCGAAATATCTGAGTTAATCACTTATACGGTGAATATACCTGCGACATGCTTCGTTATCTTCGTGGCTGTCGAAAAATGATGTCAAAATCGTTATTATTATTTTGATAGAAAACGATATGTAAGTCCTCGCCCCAATGTTCAAATGCCTCGTTTATATTGCGTAGCCGAGTGGTCTTCATTAACAATTTACTCAAAAGAATCTCTAGAAATTCGAAAAATATCGGAAACACCGAAAATGTCGACGAAATTCTGGTTCTGTCTCGGGACGATGGTAGACGCAACTTTTCTCGTCCCGCCGACGCGATACGACAAGAATCTAGTATCGGTGACATCACTACCTGCGGATTAACAGCGTGTGAATTATTGACAAATGTATCATCAATCTGACACTTTCAATGTTGGGTCACGAACACATCAACTAGCGTCAGCATGAAACTTTGGGAAGACAGTGCAGCAATAATCGGAGCATTCGATTCATTTCGAATTTTTATTAACGTAGGTAAGTATCATTCTAAACTTCCTAAATTTTGATATGGTTTGAATTGTCATAATTCCAATCAGGTTTTTGTTAACTGCAGCCGAAAGACTCTGCTGATGTAGGAATCTACCGCCCCCAGAATAGTTCTAGCGCGATGATTCTCCGAGTATATGCATGTTATTCATTCTTCATCCATCATAAAACACCGTGATTTTTGTCGTTTTATGAAAAATACTCGGTCCCCGTACAGGTGAGCCGAGTTAACCGCGGCTCGCATTTTTCTCGTGTATTCGGCTCTATATCCGAACAGACTGGTGGCCACATATGCTGCTCGCAACGTCTTGTGCGGCAACGCTTCTCTAGCTTGTTTCACGACTGCCGCGACGAACGCTGAGCCTCATTTTGATCAAATCACCCATACAGGATATTTGTGGTAATGATCGCTAGGTGATTGAGCAGTTTCCAAGTACAATTAGTGGTCTTAGAATTCCGTGTGATTTTACTCTTCCAGCCTATAAGTACGGTAGGAGGTAACGTAACATGTGAAAAAAAAAAAAAATTCGGACCAATTCATTTTTTTTTTTTTTAATTCCTTAAACGATCTTCGAATATTTTGGGTTATACCTTGAGGCCCCGCAAAATCAAGGCTGTGGGTGGTAAAAAAAAGTCACGATGAATGCAAAAGCGAAATAGATTTTTCAAAACAAATTTTTATTCCTTCAGTTATTACTCTCCAAGACTCTTTGGCGTGTGTGTTGTGAGAAATTGCCGGATTAATCTCAACAGGTAAGTTAAGATTCCTTAATTATAATCTTGCAAAGCTGTACACCCATTCATATTCTGTCCGTGCAGTGTGGTAATTCGTTTCTAAAAATTTAGTAGATGTGCTATATATATGAAGGGTTATCCATGCAAAACGAGACTGTATCGGCTCACGGTCCGCAAATCCAACAGCCTCTAGAATGCCGTTTCTCACTGTATGCCATGATTATTTATTCATCTCTCTCGCGATTGAAGGTACTGACTTTAGGGTTGAATTTTCAGTTCATCTTTTTAATATTCTTGCTGTTGATTTAAGACTAAAAAAATGTTACCTACATTCGTAATGATCGAATCTTTCGCAGCAATTACGTTTATGAGATGAAATGGAGACGTCGAGTGAGGAATTACTAGGACACGACCACTGCTATTCTGAATAAGACAAGATTCCGTTATGAGAAAAAAAATCGAGCAACATTCAATTTACCTTAGACTAAACAAAATGAGATAAGAAAGTTTTCCTCTGGTAAAATACAATAAAGAAAAAAATGGGGAAATTTTACTACACTTTCTCTCAAATTACGTCAAGTCAAATTGTCTAGTAAATCGTACAGACCCCAAAGGCAATCCATTCAATCGGAAGAGAGATAGAACTGACGAGAGATAGAAATCAAATGAAACCTTCGAATATGTGAAAAATCCTTCGCACGACGACGAAGAACAAAATTCAGGACGGGAGTTAAATTCATGTATCGTTTTTCAGAGTTCATTCTGTTTCGGGTGTAATACATGCTTTTAGGTATTTACACTTTCACAGAAAATTGTCCATTTTTTCAAGCTCTCAAGGGACGTTAACTATGATGCCAAAAAATTCTTTAGAGCGCAACGTACGAGTATTGCTTTATGGCCACTGAAATACCAATCATTGTTTTTTGAAACAAGACATACACGAATCGCTTTGTTCAAAAGTATCTTCTAAACTTGGAATTTTTTTTGCTAACTTTAAAAAATTCATCCGAGACATGTTGTCGAAGAAGGAGGAGGTGCTTGCTTTCCGACAGTTTTCTCCGTGAAATAACGTAAAGTGTTGAATAAGGAAAAGTGATGCATTGAAATTTTGCATTGGCATTGTCTAAAATATTCAACAGTCGAGTAGTTGCTCGAATTAGAGATGGCTCGTTCGTGGATTGAATATTAGAGTCAATGCACCCGATATCATATTGTCACTTGATGTGAAGATGGTAATGATCTGAATCGAACCTGTGAATACCGAAGCAAGCATTTGAATAGAAAATTACCAAAAAACAGGGCCATTCCGAGTCAAATCTGGCGTTGTTATCTAAAGCCGAAGGCGCGCGTATTTTGCAATGAAATGCATGAATTCATAAATTCCGTAAAAATATGATTTGGCTAGATGATAAAATACGTACGAAATTCTTTACATACATTGCACATAGAAAGCAATGTCGATTGATTTTCAAAATCTATGATTTCTCTGCCGATTTCACGCATGGACTTGGCGAGCGTTAATTAAGATAATATTTTAGGTATCATTAGACTGGTCGCAATATCTCAGTTCAATATCGTCACATCTACATCGAGTTTATTTTTGGGATACGGACAAAACCATGAAGAAATACCTGTGAAACTTTGTAAATAATATCGTTTTTCTTTTCATATGAAATCGGAATGGAGAATATTAATTTTCAGTCCGCTTCATCGGAACAATTTCCATTTTCACAAAGATTATCATATACTACGAATTTATTTTCACGGACAAAACTAGTTTCCGCGTGATACCAAAAAAAAATCAGCCCTGTATCAACAATATTAACGAAGCTGCGGCAATTTAAATAAATATCTGGGCTATAAACTCCGCGCGACGGTATCGTTGTCTTATACCTCCCTCGTGTACTTTACCCGTTGCGCCTCACTTGCGTCCAAACCTCTATTCAACCAAATTTCTATTCAAACAAACCATTTCTATTCGGTCACAGGTATTTCCGAGAAAAGTCATCAGACCGTTGCCGGTAATCCCGAAAAACCAATCATACCGTTTGGCCAGTGGTTGTATCATTGTATTCAGCGTATGCAGTTCTCTATTCAGTACCCCTTCTTCCCTTGCGCCGAACTATTTCTATTCGGGCACAAAAATTTCTAAGAAAAGTAATCAAGCCACCGCGCGGCCGATATTTTCCAAAACTTATTCACAACGTTTGGCCAGCAGTCACCTCATTGTTTGTTCTTCAGTCGATCTGTGCAGTTCTATTCGCAAAGTATAGTTGAAACGTTCAACGGTTGAATTTCGAGTGTTTTCTTGCGATTTTCTTACAGTTTAGAATCTCTAAATCGTAGTTTATTCAAGAGTTTTTTGTACGTGAGGGTGCTGTTTTTAGTGTTTTACTTCTATTATTGTGGATTTATTTTATTATGAACGTATAATTCATAAGCTTGCCCAAAGACATTCGGTGCGTGGGGGGTTTTCGTTTCTATCCTTGTATTAAATTCTTCACCTTGTAAGCGATTTGTTTGTACTCGTGTTTTATACTGCGTGATTGGGTAATGAACAATTATGCCGCGGAGACACAGACAGCTTCCCTTGTCCGAAAGGATGGACGGACGAGTCTACCACAACAGTGGGACTTCACCGACTGGAATAATGTGAGATGAATTTTTAATCATGCAAAAATTCGTTCATTTCAGTCAATAGAAGGTAATCCGGGAGTTTTTGTTAGCGATTGTAAAAAAAATACTATCATCAATTGAATACAGAGGTAGCATCCAATCACGTGCAGGGTTTGACATAATTTTTTTTTTAATTGACTAGATACTCAGACAAAATTTGATGACTAGAAATGCACATCTCAGAACGCATATTTATAGTCGCGAATATTTTGGTATGTATGTGGGAGAAAAAATTCAATTTTCAGCGGTGAAAATTCAGACACATGTAATGTTTTGCGCTGGTACGCAGAGAATCTTCAGCAACAACTTTGTTGCACAGCTAAAGGGATTTTCAGCTCGTGTCCAAGCGATTCACCGTTACATCCACTCCGTCTGAGGCTGTATTCCACTCAAGTATCAGTTCACATGATCTTAGACTAGTTCCGAAGCGATTCTTCGTTACATTCACCCCGTCCGAGGCTGTATTCCACCCAAGTATTCAATTCACATGATCTTAGACTAGTTCCGAAGCGATTCACCGTTACATCCACTCCGTCCGAGGCTGTATTCATGAAGTGTTGAATAAGGAAAAGTGATTTATTGAAATTTTGCATTGGCATTGTCTAAAATATTCAACAGTCGAGTGGTTGCTTGAATTAGAGATGGCTCGTTCGTGGATTGAATATTAGAATCAATGCACCCGATATCATATTGTTACTTGATGTGAGAATGGTAATGATTCGAATCGAACCTGTGAATACGGAAGCAAGCATTTGAATAGAAAATTACCAAAAAAACAGGGCCATTCCACGTCAAATCGGGTAGATTTGGCGTTGTTCTCTAAAGCCGAAGGCGCCCGTATTTTACAATGTAATGCATGAATTCATAGATTCGGTAGAAATATTATTGGGCTAGATTATAAAATACGTACGAAATTCTTAACATACATTGCACATACAAAGCAACGTCGATTGATTTTCAAAATCTATGATTTCTCTGCCGATTTGACGTGGACTTGGCTAGCGTTATTTGAGATAGTATTTTAGGTATCATTAGACTGGTCGCAATATCTCAGTTCAATATCGTCACATCTACATCGAGTTTATTTTTGGGATACGGACAAAACCATGAAGAAATACCTGTGAAACTTTGCAAATAAAATCGTTTTTCATTTCATATAAAATCGGAATGGAAAATAATAATTTTCAGTCCGCTTCATCGGAACAATTTCCATTTTCACAAAGATTATCATACACTACGAATTTATTTTCACGGTCAAAACTAGTTTCTCCGCGCGACGAGGGTATCATTGTCTTACCTCCCTCGTGTACTTTACCCGTTGCGCATCACTTGCGTCAAAACCATTTCTATTCGGCCACAGGTACGTATTTCCATGAACAATAGTCGAGCCGTTGCCGGTATTCCCGAAAAACAAATCATACCGTTCTCTGTTCAGTACCCCCTTCTTCCCTTGCACCAAACTATTTCTATTCGGTCACAGAAATTTCCAAGAAAAATAATCGGGCCGCAGCTATATAAAGAGTTCGGCCAGGACTCACATCATTATTCGTTGTTCGGTCGAAGTGTGCAGTTCTATTCGCAAAGTCAAGTTCAAACGTTCAACGGCTAAATTTCGAGTTTTCATGCGATTTTATTACAGTTTAAAATCTGTCGATCGCAGTTTATCCGGGAGTATTTTGTATCTTTTTGATTTTATCGTTGTATTAAATCTTTCTTTGTATTATATTTTTCACCTTTTAAGTGATTTGTTCGTACTCGTGTTTTATATTGTGTGTTTGGGTGATGTGAACAGTAAAATTATGCCACGGGGATACAGACGCCTTCCCTTGTCCGAAAGGATCAAGGACGGACGAATCTACCACAAGAGTGGCACGTCGCCGACTGGAATAATGTAAGATCAATTTTCAATCATGCGAAAGTTTATTCTTTTTTGTCAATAGAATGTAATCGTGGGAGTTTTTGTTAGCGACTGGAAAAAAAAATCATCAATTAAATACGGAGGTAGCGTCCGATCAGTTGCAAAGTCTGACATAGTTTTTTTTTTCGTATACTGACTAGATACTCGGACAAAATTTGATGACTAGAAAGGAAAATCCCAGAACGCATATTCATGTTTGCAATTGTTTCGGTACGCGGAAAAATTCGATTTCTTGCGTTAAAAGTTTAGGCATCTGAAATGTTTTGCGGTGGTACGCAGAAAATCTTCAGTAACAACTTCGTTGCACAGCTATCGGAATTCTCTATTTGTGTCGTAGTAATTCTTTGCGAAATCTGCTCCGTCGGCGACTATTTTCCATTCCAGTATTCGGTTCACATGATCTTAGACTAGTTCCGAAGCGATTCTTTATCACATCCACTCCCTCCGAGGCTGTATTCCATTCAAGTATCTGGTTAACGTGATCCAAGACTAGTTTTCAAGCAATTCTTTGTTGCATCTACTCCGTCCGAGGCTGTATTCCATTCGAGTATCTGGTTAACGTGATCCAAGACTAGTTTTCAAGCAATTCTTTGTTGCATCTACTCCGTCCGAGGCTGTATTCCATTCGAGTATCTGGTTAACGTGATCCAAGACTAGTTTTCAAGCAATTCTTTGTTGCATCTACTCCGTCCGAGGCTGTATTCCATTCAAGTATCTGGTTAACGTGATCCAAGACTAGTTTTCAAGCAATTCTTTGTTGCATCTACTCCGTCCGAGGCTGTATTCCATTCAAGTATCCGGTTAACGTGATCCAAGACTATTTTCCAAGCGATTCTCTGTTACATCTACTCAGTTCGAGACTGTATTCCATTCAAGTATCCGGTTAACGTGATCCAAGACTATTTTCCAAGCGATTTTCTGTTGCATCTACTCCGTCCGAGGCTGTATTCCATTCAAGTATCTGGTTAACGTGATCCAAGACTAGTTTTCAAGCAATTCTTTGTTGCATCTACTCCGTCCGAGGCTGTATTCCATTCAAGTATCCGGATTAAAGCGTGATCTACAGGCTGTATTCCATTCAAGTATCCGGTTAACGTGATCCAAGACTATTTTCCAAGCGATTCTCTGTTACATCTACTCAGTTCGAGACTGTATTCCATTCAAGTATCCGGTTAACGTGATCCAAGACTATTTTCCAAGCGATTTTCTGTTGCATCTACTCCGTTCGAGGCTGTATTCCATTCAAGTATCCGGTTAACGTGATCCAAGACTAGTTTTGAAGCGGTTCCTTGGTACATCAGCTCCGTCGGGGCATGTCTTCCATTGAAGTGTTTCTCATAGAACCTGAAGGGGACACTTTGGTGAAATTTTGAAAATCGCGTTTACAGGTTGTACAAACAAATTCTTCCAGCAGTTTTACAATAATCGTAGTATGGACCCTGTGAAAAAATTTGAGCCTCCTGCGATGAAAGTGTAAGCGCAAGGAACTTTGCGAAGAAGATTTTGCTCACCACTGCCGAAAATTCCTTGCGCTCACACTTTCATTGCAGAAGGCTGAACTTTCCTGTCACAGTCTATACTACTATTCTCTAAAAACTGCTGGAAGGATTTTTGCATTACACCTCTTTTTGATATTTTCAGAATTTAAAAACCTATTTTTGCCCAAAATTTTACTCAAGTCTCCCCATAAATACACTGAAAAACATATCGTAAAAAAGCAAGAAAATTTTGGTTGATTTAACAAATTGTATTTGATTTGATGATATTTTAGTTGATCCAAGTACAATTTTCTTGCTATTTATGATATTTTCTACAGTGTAGGTGTATTTGTCTAGGGTCAACATTTTAATTAGGATATCACACTTATTCGTAGTTTTTACATTATTTTTCAACAATGAATACGATTCAAAATGTTATAATTAACACAAAATCTTTAGCCGAGGGGCTGGAACATCTTTTTTTGTAACGGTATGTTTGGATTTCTAACATGGAGACTAGATCTATTCATCTTCCTAGATTCTTTGTATTTTTTTGTTCTCAATGAGTGTTGGCCATAGCAATACTTCATATGACACCTTTGCTCGAAGAGACGAAAAATGCTAGCTAATTGCAAGCCAGACATCCAAACAGTAGAGGGGAAGAGTAGAGTTATAGTTGAAGAAACTTGAGAATAATTTAGGAATCATCCATTCATTTACGGTTACAAGTAGACTTGTACGTTAAATTATTCATGTGACCCCATACATGCTTTAGTATGCCAAAAAGTACAGCCTGCATTTCAAATTCATTGCTACAAAGTTTGAAGTGACCAAATAATGAACCATGAAATGAAAGACCCCATTTGGTTTTGATTTGACAGTTACTTGCGTTGCCGAAGGCTAAATCTTTGCCATGGCACGGCAAAGATAGTAAATGACGAAATAGCGGAATTAACACCTCACTCGCCATACTGTCTGCCGGATGACCGTGCAGTATGGATCGGGCGATTCAAAGAGTCGCTGAAGGATTCCCTTTCGCGCCACTGGTACAGCTTGCGTGACTTATACGAGCAGCAAAAACTCGTGTAAGTCATAAAATAGTCAAGTCACTGTAAGTCACAAAAAAGTCATACAATCATCTAATCATCACAATGATCATATACCTAATCATGTGTGTTGTTGTGGTACCTTGATGCTGTGTTCACTGAACTAGTAATACTATACGCGCCCTACTGGAATTCATGGTCTTATTTTACATCATCGATCAAGACTTCAAATTTTCATACAGCATTCATGTTCTTTCGTATTGATTTCTGAAATTTAGGTCATTTCGGATTGGATTAATTATACTGGATGATCACTATCTTACGATTTGCGAACAAATTGATACACGATTTAGGTATAATGTTCCGCGTTTGTTTTCTCAATTTTTCTTATCCAATCCTACGTTATCATAATTCTGAATGTCATTCCTTATGGTGGTTGGAACTGGGCCACAACTTGATGGAAAATTTATATCTGATATAACACGAATTTTCCCAATATACTTTTCAACATACTTATGAGAACCAATCTTTGGGTACATCATCATTTCGGGAACGACGAAGCACCAGATCAAAAGTATTATGAAAAGACGAAATCCAGACTGAGTGTACTAGAGTTTATAACGTAATTTTCGAAAACCAAGACAGTTCATACTTTCGTATGTTGGACGTGAAATCTATACCTCAGGAACTCACGAAAATTGAACAATAATACTTAATGTCGTGGATTTTTTCATAGTCATCCTGAAGCGGCAGCCATGGTGCCATACAGAAGTGTTAGGAGCTTCATGAAGCGGTGCAGGAAGAACGTGTATCCTCCAAACCCGCACAACATAAGGGACTTTACAAACCGACTCACAGACCCGCAATTTGAGCGGAATTTGGAATACCAAATTGGTCGAGGCGAGAACGCTTTGACAGGGCACCTGTCTGTGACGCTCGTGACAGATCCTCGGGGAAACGACCACGCTCTTCTATGTGACGAGGCTTTCATTCGCGACAAAATGAGGGAGGTTGATAGACTTTTTATAGACGGCACGTTTCGCTCGACACCCAACATCAACGATGCTACCCAACTAGTGACTATCATGGGGATCAAGCAGAATTATGTAAGAAATTTTCAGTAATCTCAAATTTGCTAATCTTCTTTCCCCAATGTCGACTAATCGAGGTGATTATTTATCGCAAAGTTTTATGGAGATTCATACACTCCAATCGATACTTTTCTAAATCATAATATGAGCAATAATCCAATATCAAATATCGATTATCACCACCGACTCGTGAACTACGATAACTTACTTCAAATTTTCCGAAGGAAAAATCTTTGAATCATCAATCATAGCATGAATCACAATGTTCGAACTCCTTGCTCGACTTTAATCTACCTTGGCACACTGTGTTAGGCCAACTATTCCTTACGATTCTACCGTGACACAATTTTCTAATAATATGTCCGAGTTATTGTTTAGAATTTTGATACTTGTTTTTTTCGGAAAATTCGAGGGAAAATTCTAGTTCACGATCAGTTGATTTCGGTTGATAATCAATATTCGATTATGGCGTATATGTATATATTATTATTCAGAAAAGTATTGATTCCAGTGTGTAAATCTCCTTCTACGGACTAATGGACCATAGGACTATGCGCCTGGGGGCAGGACAATAGTCTTTTCTCACACCCGGTCGCAAATTGCCACGTTTCATACCTTTTGAGCAAAACAGATATTTTCGGTCCTCGGGCGGAAAAGTCATTTCCGCCCGCTAAGTGCGGGCAAAAGAAACAATTTTCCTGCCCTCGGGCGCAAAGTCCCGTTTTGCGCCCGCTCACTCGGTCTGAAATAGTACATTGTGTATCAAGGGCGCAAAATACTATTTTTCGAGTGTGAAATTTGCAGCACGAGCCGAAGGCGAGTGTACTGCAATCACACTCGCCAAAATAGCCTTGCGCCCGTAATGCACACGATTTTTTTCTTGACACCTGGTCTGCAAAAATGCCTATTTTCAGACCGAGTGAGCGGGCGCAAAACGGAACTTTGCGCCCGAGGGCCGAAAAGATCTGTTTTGCGCCCACTCAAGAGGTATGAAAAGTGGCATTTTGCGATCGGGTATGAGAAAACAATATGGTATTTCGTCCGTTGAATCGTGTGAATAATTTTAGATTCCATGATCCTAGGGTTTTCCATTTATATGGGTGGTGATGTCCAGCAAAACTCAAGCCGCCTACGTAGCTGTTTTGAGTCATATAAAAGAGCACGTGATACCACGTAATAATATCAGATTGGCGATGAGCGACTTTGAGCGCGGACTGCGAAACGCCATTGTTCAGGTGTTTCCGGAAGTACACAGCACGGGTTGTAATACCCACCACGATCGAGTGAGTACCAGAATTTAAACTGTTTCACGTGTCTGTGGTTTCTAAGTGTTCCAGGAGGCAAACGTTTTCAGCACTAGATTTTCGAAGTTTTAAGACATATATTTTTATAGAATTACATGGGCCATGAAGTAAATACAAGTTTTCTTTTTCACTTATTGTCGAACGATTTTACTGTCTTAGGTGAATAATTGATACGATAATTGAGTTTCAATGACTTACCTACTTGAGGTTGTTAAAATATGGCGACCGATTGCTTCTACCGAATCCGTAATTCTATTTATTTACAGTTTAAACAAAATAATTTGCTAAGCGCAAAGAAGAACATTACAATCACATGCTTTGGAGCAATTACTCATGGAATGTTTTGCGCTACCAATCGCACAAAAGTTGATTGTTTTCAAACTGTTACAGGCCCTTTATCATAAAGCGAAGGCATTGCACTTGGATGACCTAATAAAAAATGACCAGGAGGCGCGGTCATTTTTCAAAAAAATTATGGCGTTAGCATATCTGCCAGCCAACTTAATTGAGGGTCAATACAGGCGCCTCAAAAACGACCTTGCCCCGAACCTCGCAAGACGATTTGGACCGTTCTGCCGTTACTATGATCGGTACTGGCTCCAAATCGTCACACCACGTGGTTTCAGTGTCTATGGGCTAGGACGTCGCACGAATAACGTCATCGAGTCGTACCATAGTAGGTTGAGGCACAAGCTAGAGGCTCGTCCAGCACCATGGGACTTCGTGTGTAAGTGTACATGTAGTGGGAATACTATTATGATGCGCTACATATGCATAACGACAATATTTTTTTGGTGGTTTTTGAAGGTAAACTCCTAAAATTACAATGCGACGTACAGGCAGACGTCAAACATCTGGAGGCTAACGAACGCATTGGACGACACGCGCGGTACTCCACCATTTTCAAGCAAAACCAGCTCGTAAGAGGTTAGCATAGTTAATATGGACATTTACATGTATGACACCTATACTAGCAAAGCATATCACTTGCATGCAGGCTGCGAGCCTATATTGCTAAGTTTTGCTAATCTAGATAAATATGTAATGTAATTTCATGTCGTAATGCTGATGTCATTTGTATTTTCGCTAGCATGGAGAGAACTATACATGCGAGAGATCACTATCGACGAATTCATGGTAAGGGCAGCCAACCTTAAAGGCAATGTCACTCAAATGATGGCAAGAGAACGCCTTGAAATGGAAGACCCGATTGATGAAGATTCGGCATTGCAGGGACCTCCGGTGGTTATACCTTTAGGTAACCGTCGCAAGATAGTTATAGAACAATTGAGTGACACCTTGTCTTCATTATCTATTTCTTCAAAGTAGGCTCTTCCATAGCAGTTCAGAAGACTTGAAACTTCATTTCTCGCTAAACATTGTCAAATCAGCTCCACATTGCACCAAAATTTCTACGTAAGATTTCTGGGGGAGGGGGGGGGACTTTCCAATTCTTACGATTTCTTACTGAGGGGGGAGGGGGGGTCAAAAAAGGGCGAAAATTGTCTTACGTAATAAATCGACGGCCCCTTATATGTATATAGGACATTTTGATGAGTTCGAGTCATGATCACCTCATTTCATGTAGTTTGTGATGCAATAGATTCATTTTATGGCCAACAGAAGATGATCCGGATTACGAAGCGAACGCGTTTCAAGGCAATCCTCCTGACTTGCTCAATGACAACGCTCCACTGCCGCTAGAAGATGGTAAGTCGCAGGAGATGATTTTTATAGAATTAACCTGGCATGAAGTTATGAAACGAAGCTTGCGACTCTTCCAAAAATATATTTATTTGTTGATTTACATTTTTTCGCTTCGGCATGTCGATGAAATCGTGCGATGTAAGTTATTAAGGTCTCAATGAATTTAATTTGCAACAATATTTTCTTTTCTTTTAATTTATTTAGATGAACCTGATGATATAGCTGCTGATTCTAACAATGACTCGTCGGATAGTTCCGGCGACGAGGAAGAGGTGCCTGACGTAAACGGTAATCATTATGAGGGTCAATGATTCGTTTAATGCATGCTTAATCAAAGGGGTATCACCAGTGCTTCTTGGTCCCATTTTTCATTCGTCTTCCCACATTTTGATTAATTTTGTTTGATTTATGACTCTTAGAAGAAAACATTCCTGACCCACATGGTATGGAGGATCAGATTCAGGATGCCGATCGGGAAGAAGCTCGATTACTGATTGTCATTGGTAATTTTTATAAAATTTACCCAAACTAATTTGTACTTCATTTTGGTACGCCGATTCATAATAGAAAATTCTAAGAATTCTATCTCACTCATGTTGAATCATTTTTTTTCTTTTGCCTAGATGAAGAAGTTCAGCCTCCACCCGAACTCGGCTGGGATGACAATAACGGACGACAAACTCCCCCGGCTCGAGTTATTGCAGGTAATTCTCATGAAGTTTGTAATTCACTAGATTAACTAAATAGCTGTGTAATACTGAATTTGCCAATCTCCCCCCGAGTTTCGAAAATAATTTTTTACAACCTTCGACGTGTAACAGGTGACGAAATTCCACCCCCTCGAAATCCACCCCCTCGAAATCGCGATTTCAACCAACTCCATTGTAAGTCATCAAACTTATTCATTCGATATAGATAGTATATATACATGTATACCCAACCCCAAAAAAACGAATGAGGTCGAATAACTTTGTACATATTTTTCTTCCAGACGGAGAAATCGTCCAGGTCATCGACCACGGACGACTCACTCCGCCGCCCATGGTCATTGGTAATTCTAAAAAAAAATATAGATGAAATCTGTTTGTATCTAACTAAACTGACTGGATACGTAGCATTGAATTCGCGGTGATCCTCGCTTGAGTCTTGCGAATAATTTTATATTATATTTTTTGTGTACAGACGACGAAATTCCGCTTCCCCGGAACCATGAACTGGTCAACGTCAACGGGCTACAATTTCCGCCACCCCAAAGAATCGGTAATTTTCCGCCAATTATAATCTTCCCATAAGTTTTACACATGATTTTGAATAACCTTCACTGGTGTGTTGCAGAAGACGAAATTCCACTTCCTCAAAACGAAGAAGTAGTGACAAACTACGAGCAACAACTTCTGGAACCCGAAGTAATAGGTAATTTTCCGAAAATCATACGTTAATTGCATTTCTGCAGATCAGGTGTTAAGAAAAAAAACCGTGTGCATCACCGGCGCAAGGTTATTTCACACTAAAAAAATAATTCCTTGCGCATTTGATACACAATGTACTATTAGAGTCTACACAATAGCGACTGTAAAGAATTCAGCTCGTGTTACTATAGTGTGACAAGATAGGTCATTCCAATTACATGGCTAATATTTGTGTGTGATAATAATCC
>JAEUYN010001503.1:0-15898 GCA_018257835.1 Euura lappo
ATCGAGCTCAGCAGGGTTCAGCAGGAACGCGACATGTTCAAGCAGAGATGCGAGATGTTCAGGGCGAGACAGCACCACCACGGTCAGACCACGAACCACAATCATCACCAGCAGCAACATCAGCAGCAGCAGCAGCAGCAGCAGCAGCAGCAGCAGGCGTCTCAGCCACAGAGTCAACCGCCGGCACCGCATCAGCCGGCTTCACCGAGCCCCGAGGTCTACCTGTGACATCGACAGCGCCGCGGCGTAACTAGCTGGACTTGAAAGGTTTTAAACCACCCATTTTTCTTTGTTATTATAGTGGTTTTTTTTTTCAGATCGTTATCATCGCTTGTGTATAATAGGATCGTTGAGGCATTTTTAATCAGAGAGTTTGTCGGGTTCGCGGATACATCGAGGCGCGGTGGAGTTCTGTTTGATAGTTATTTAGTTGTTTATAGTCACGATGGTTTTTATTCTACATTATTATTATTATTATTAGTGAAGTCGCGGTTGGTTAGTTTGTAGTCTATTCATATCGCTTCTCGAATTTTTATGTTCGAAACTATTAGGCTGTGCATTTTTTGCGGTATATTGGGTTCGAACAGAAAATTTCATCTCGGATTCCAATAACCGCGGGGAATACCCTTTCAGTGTCGAGCGAATTTGACTATTTTTACCGATATCTCGCTTACGGTTGATCCTAGAGGAAAATTACCGAGGACTATTATCGAAGGTCTTGAAATTGTCTACAAAAAAGCTCCCCACAGTATTTCGTCCAGAATGAACCGTTTGGAAGATACAGAGAATTGAAAGTCAGAGTCTCTCTGACACTGATTTGAATGATTATTTTTTTCGGGAATTTTCTTTCTCTGTTTAATATCGTGATAATCATATCAGATAACCAGCTCGCCTCGATTCGTTGAGCCACGCGTTGACTCTGGGGTTCTTTAAAAAAATAAAAATGATGAAAATGAATATAAAAAAAAAATATATATATATAAAAAAAAAATCTCTAAGGTATCACTAGATTAAGGGAGGGTCGTTAGGGTTTTAGAAAATGAATAATAAATTCTTCTAAAACAAAAACAAAAAACTAAATTAAAAAAAAAAAAAAAAAAAAAAAAACTTGAATGTCTCATAGCACAAAAATTCGTTTAGGAATGTATAGCATTGTATTATGTACCTATATATATAGTATATATATAAATTGAAAAATACAGCCGAATAGAGAACCTCCTCCTTTTTTGAAGTCGGTTAAAAAGGTAGGAGTGCGGGGTGCATGAATTCTAATTATATCTATACTATAATATAGATAATATGAAAGACATTTTTAATCAATCAATCAATCAATCGATTAATTAATTAATTAGTTAATTAAAACAAACCACATGATTATCTCTCGTTTGTTATTTAATTTATAGATCAGAGGCTTTTATTAAATTTATATTATTATTATTATTATCATTCTTATTTGATTTCGTGTGTATGTGCGCGTGTGCATGATACGTGGTTATATATATCGTTTTATGAAAAAAAAAATAAAAAAATAATAATAATAATAACGAGTGTAAACCACCAAACGACTATCTAGAATAATTAAAGAAAAAGAAACAAAAAAATTCATTATTATTTTCGATTAATATACATATTATGGCGATTGAATCTCTGTACCTGTAAAAAAAAAAAACGCTCTCATAAATAGAATCTTTCTTATTAATACATATAATTCGAGTTTTGATTTTTTTTTTTTTTTTCTTCTCGCACTGACCGATTTCGTACGCTCTTTCAGAGTCTGAAATGCTTCCGAAATTATATTGAATAAAAAAGTGCGTCGATATTCGTGTCAAGGAAGGGGGTATAATAATAACATTATGTACATAAAATATCGTTTTATTTGGAAAATTTATTATTATTATCATTATTAAAACACACACAATGATAAACAGTGTACATACATACTATATAATTATATAAAAACAAAACAATAATTGAATGAGACATACAAATATGAAGTGAAAAATAAGAATGAGAATCGTTATTATAAAACAAAAAAAAAAAAAAATATATGATTAACAATACAATAATATATTATACATTATTAAGAAAAAAAAACAAAAAAAAAAAGGAGAAACAAATAAAACTTCGCCTAATGGGAGCGATAATTTTTCGCATAAATTACACAATTAGTACGCATTGTTTCAATGATTTATTCATCGTCATATACATATATCTATACCTCTCAATATCAATTCTACATAACATATTAGAGAAAAAGAAGAAACAAAAAATGAAATTCCTCAATTAATTAATATATTTTTAGTCCTTGATTATAACTTCATCGACTGTTCATAGTACAGTCGTAATGTGGATCTATTAAATTTCTATAACAATAATAATGAAAAATCTGAGAAAAAAGGGGTTGTAGCTCAAGGCATGGTCGATCAGACGATGTTACATCTCAATTAACGCTACAGCCCTCCGCCGTAGCGGGTACCGCGTCTCGTTTCGGACGTCTCACTGTCTCGCGACGATCGCTAATGAGAGTTTAACCGACTCGTCTCTAAACGGGGGCCGAAGAGACGAGGGAGGGCGAGGCGATATCGCGACAGCTTGACTGATCGCCCTCGACCTCTCGCTCGGCCACCCCTCAAACCGCGTCAATCGAGGATCGGGGTGGGTGCAAAGGCGCCGATCGCGGTCCAACAGGTTTCTCCAGATTTCGGGGACTTTGAAAATTTGATAAAAAATATAATAATAACAACCCGGAGCGTGTATCGATTCGCGTGGAGGGCCTCTGGGTCTGTACCGAGCGGTATTGTCGAGTCACGGTACGGGCGTGTACTATCTCTCGTCATCACCCTCGTCGAGGCCTCGAACCTCTAGACCGGCACTCAAAGCCTACGCGCGGTTGTAGCCTCGGTTCCATCCTCCAACCGAGATTCGAAAAAGTGCGGTGTTATTTTCACAATCACGTCACCGTATCACTAAAACTAAAAATTAATATTCTAATCTTCTTAATTTAACGATCCGACGGACTTCCGGTCATTGACGTCATTGTTGCGATTAATATTATCTCGTTACTCGACTCGGTTCGGCTGCGAGCGGGCATGAGAGCATGCGGTGCAGGTCTTACGTAACGCAATCTCGTATCGCAATAACCGTTAACAGTGCGATTGTAAACTAAGTAGCCACAGCAATTGTAACATGCAATGCGATATAAATATAATATAATTGTGTGTGTGTGTTATAAAGTATAACGATTACGAGACTCGGCTATATCGGTTACTCTTGTTATAAAAAACGACCACCGTGTAACCGTCGAACGAGACCCGATCGCGAGAACCTCCGAGGTCCGAGTATAGAAACAAACACCGAGATCGCGATTAACGAGTGTATACCGAGTCTCCGAATCTCCACCTGCGGCGAGGTGAATGCGAATGTCTGAATATTCCGCGAGCGGGTCGCCTCTGGGATCGATGCTCGCTAATCGGATCATCGGTTGTTATACCCGGAACCCTGGAACACTGCAGGCTCTTATCGGGGTGCCGGAGTGCCGGAGTGTAACCCGACCTCGTAGTACCGGATCTGGACGCGATGTCGCAATGCTGCAAGGTCAACGCGGTCTGCACAACGTCATCGATCACCGTTTGTCGGTATGTAGCCTACATATCGATCATTGACATTGTTCGTTCACTCGTAGCTACGATACATACGACAAGTACTCTCTAAATTTGGTTTAGCAGTGGTAAAATCACTGCTGAAATGGACTTCACTGATACTCCAGTGAAAAAGGGTTCAAGTCACTGATTCAATCAGTGAAATTATCACCGATTCAAATTTAGAGAGTATCTGCACACCGGCTAACGCTGATAAGTTTTTTGTGTTCCGAAAAGTAAAAAATGAGCAATTATATTTGTGATCAGCTACGTTAGTCTGGCTGGCATTGGAGGATTGATGCTTGTGAGGGGATTTTTGTTTCTATATCGCGTGTGGTGGTGGTATACGTGCGTCTAGAGTCATTCGGACGGATTGACTGGAACCCGGTATAGCAATTTGAGCAAATGTCATTTCGTACGCAAGACGGAACACTGAGCCGAGGGGCTGGTGGAAACCAGTCGAAGGGGATCAAATCGATTTCCGAAAATCAGCTGATGCGGTTGAGCTGGCTAACTTTTATTCCACCTTCCGAACGTCTCAACCCTTGTTCTTATCAATTTCGTTGCACGATTCCGAAAGAGAATGAAAATTCATTTTCATAAACTATATTTAGGGAACAAACGATATTTCAATTTTTCAAACGAACAGCTGATCAACGATTTCACTGTCTTGTCGAGACGAAGCGGGCCCGTTGTACCGAATAGTGACGTCATACGCGTCGCGCGAAGAGAATTTCAAATTTGCATAATTAAATTCTATCGGAGAAGAACGAGTCGATGCGGTTTTTTAAGAATCTGGTCCCAATCGACGCGGTTTCTTCGAGTTCAGAAACGACTAGATTTTTGATTCGATCGGTTCGGTTGTTTGCGAATTCTCGAAAATTGTGATACGTCAATATTTTTCTGCTCTTTAGTCACGAATCTGAGGTCCGATTTGCTAAATTCAAAATCAATCAGGATCCAAACTGGCACCAAAAAATTTTGAAAAAAAAAAAATTATACTTTGGATCGAAATTCTGCGTCAAGGTCATAAAGCCGCCTGTAAACGTTTTTGCCTCCCCCCTGATTTTATAAAGGGTATAATTTTTATCCGTTTAAAGCCTCCCCCTTCCCGTTAACCCTCAGTCTACAGAACCCCACGTTCACAGGCTCGTCGGGCACCAGCCACCAGCCACCAGCCCAGATACTCGTAAAATTAAGTCAAACAGTTCCGCGGGTGAAGCGGCGCGCCATCCTCTTCTCGGCTCTCGTGCCGTCGCCGTCGGTGTTCAACCGTCGAGGGGGGGGGGGAAGAGTCGTCGCTATATACGTTACAGAGGGCGAGATCGAGAGGGGTTCGAAACGGCGGGGGCGACGTTGACGACGCTTCCACCGAGAAGTAAAAGAGGCTCAAAGTACCGCTCTCTCTCTCTCTCTCTCTCTGTCTCGACTGCATAGAAATTAATTTACAACTCTCTCGCAGTCAACCGAGCGACTTGACGTTGTTACGCGATCTCCGATCGAGACCCGGATGATCCGGTTACGGGACCTCGAGAGAAATAGAAAGAGAAAGGGAGCCGCGGATCAATACCGCGCGGCGATACAGTTGAGACCTGATTTTGTCTCACCTGACGGCGAGCCTCCCGCGTTCGCGACCTGGGAATATTAATGATGGAAAGGGATGCTGTATCTCGGGAGTGGTGGAGGAGAGGACCGACGGAGGAGGGTCCGCGGTATCGCGGCGCGCCGTCGCGACCGTCGCCCTACCGGAGGGTCCGGAGGACAGGCGCCGCCTCCCGCGATACAATTTCCCACCATTTGCGGAGTATCGCGTTATTAAACGCGTGTATCGCCGTCGAGGGTCTTGATTCGCGTGGGATATATGTATACCTGCGGGAACCACCTACCGGATTCCGGAACGCGGTACGCGGTACGCGGTGATTGGGGCAATTCTACGGATCGCCTCTCTCTCTCTCTCTCTCTATTTCTATTTCTCTCGCTCCGATTGTGATTGTGAGCGGCGTATCACACCTCGATACACAGGATCACAGCGGCCGGACCCAGTGACGGCTTAATGTATCGGCAATGATTTAGGAAACCCCGCTACGGTTCTGGGCTACGTGATACCGAACAACCCTCTAATTCGGACGCCTAGACACTCTGCAGTGGTTGTCAATTCGAGTTTTCCAAGTATTTCTTTTTATTTCAGTATGGTTTGCAAAAAAAAAAAAATAATAATAATAATAATAATTAGGTCATATATTTTCTTTTATCAATTGAAACAAAATTGGAAGGAATTATGACGGATCGAAAATTACTACGTTGTGACGTGACTTTGCCCTGTGACTTTTGTGATTGTCAGTTTTTTTGCATAGAAAAATAGAAAACAAATTTTTATGCAAAATAACTATTCGAATTCTGCAAAGAGATTTTAATTTTAACTCATTATTATTATCATTATTTTAGTCAAATAACTAACTATTTTTTTTTTCTATTTCAAAATCATTTTTTTTTTCCGTTTGGAATTAATTTTCTTATTTTTTTATTAAGTTTTGCTAATTATTTCACTCATTTCCTCGGTTATTTCTCATTATTTCATTCATTTTCTCAGTTATTTCTTATTATTTCTCATTATTTCAGTTATTTTCTCGTTTATTTCTCATTATTATAGTTATTTTCTCATTTATTTCAATTATTTCTCATCTTCTCAGTTATCTTTAATTTTTTTTAGTTATTTTTCATTAGTTCTAAATATTTCTCATTCTTATTTTCTATGTTATTTCTCATTATTTCAGTTATTTCCCCTGTTATTTCTTTGAAGTAGCATTTTGATCCGAATGAAACAAAAGAAGTCGATTATTTATTTCGAAAATTGAGACGAATCAGCCGATGAGATTGTAAAAACGATGACCATGAATACCAACTCCGTGACCGATTTTATCTGATCGATTCAAAATTCATACACTTATTTTACATATCATCTTTCGTTTTCCAAAAATGGTCACAAAATCTCTCTAAAATTGACGAAAAACGTCAAATTTCTATCGCAAGCTCGACGTCCCAGGAGTATCCAGGCCCCAATTTTCATTTTTTTTTTTTTTTTTTTGCCAAAATGAGGCTTCACTTTCCCGTTTTCGAATTTGAATTACCTCCATTTCTCACAAAGTTATCGTATTCTCAAGACCGAGGGTAGGTAGGTAGGTACGTCCAAACGGGTATCGATAAACCCTGCGGGGTCATCGCGTCGATATACCCCCCGCGGTTATGTGTGTAACGGACGGGGTCCTACGGTGGGAAGAATCTGCTGGTCAAATATATAGACTCGACTCCGTGCATCGGGCTTCTTAGCATTTTTATGCGCGTCTCTGTCCTCTGTCGCTGACAGTTTATTTTATTACACGTTATGCCGGGGCTCCGGTCCAGATACCGCCACCGTCCTAATGCGCTATACCTCCTCCGGGAGTGATTAGCACCGGCCTAGGTCACGGAGCTGCCCGTGCCTCGAGGAATCCTCGGCGCAAGACCCGATTAGCATGACAAGGGGACGGACGCCGCTTTGTCCTCGCGGAGGCGGAGGCGGAGGCGGACGACACTATTTTTTATCTAGTCACGGTCAACTGGCTTACGAGCTTCCCCCGCCTCCCCGTTATTAGCGCAGTTGCGCCGGACCTCGTGGGGTCCGAGTTTCCTCGGGCTTCTTTTTTTCTTTTTTTTTTTTATCTTTTTAGTATTATTGCGTCCCACCCTCGAACCGCGATCGCCCCGGGTTCTTTATTCGATCCAGACTTCTCTTTTACTTCTCCTATGCATAGTAGAGATTCGTGAATTTCGTATCGCGTATACAATTACACTACGTGCACGTTAGCGTCTGACGACCCACGCTTTGACGGCTTCCTACCCCCACTTACCCCCTCGACCTCGCGTGATCTGTGTTAAGTTATCCCTTGTCAACATGCGCGATTCATAAGCCGATCTTATTTCGAACGTTTTACGATATCATATCCCAGGTCAGGAATGGTTAAATCCTCTAGAAAAAAAGATATAATTAACACAGAGTTGTTTAACACCAGAGCAGAGTCGACAATTAGTGTCCTTCGGGACGAAACTTCTTGCTCCAACCTCCGGGGGATGGAAGACGATACAACACGTATCCCGGATATCGATGCCGGGATTCGCCCAATATCCGAAAGATCCGATACGTATGTTTGATACTGGGAAATAGCTCGAGCCGTATACCTGACGTAGTCGTGGGTATATGGGCTCCATAAAGATAGCGCGAAGCGATCAGATAAGGGAAAGAGAGAGAGAGAGAGAACGTCTCTCGTGATACAGAGAAGTGACTGACTGAGGCACGTGTCCGGGGTTAATTGACGCCTGCATGGCCGCAGCCCGACACACTTGGAAGGAGTGTAGCCTCTGTATCGACGGACACGATTCATAAACATAAGGAATAAGGTGGCTCCTTTCCACCCCCCGGCCTCCACCTCCCAGGAGGACAAGAAAGATGGTTCAGAGTTTTTATGGGTGTCGATGATGTTACAGATTCGGGCCGTAAAAGAAAATTTACTGTGCTGCCTGCCTCCGCGGTGTCATTCCGTTGACTACCCTATTTTCTACTACCCGATATCGGGGATCCTCCTTCTTTCCCCCCTCGATCTTGAATCGTTTCAACAAAAGCTCTGAAGAGATAATACAAAGTTTGTCATTTTTTGACCTGATCCTCAACCTCTCTCGCTCCGTACTGTCTGTGCGTCGTGTAATTTTCAGCAACTCTTGGAGGAGAACGAGGAAAGCGGAAGCCCCATCGGGTCTACCGGGCAGGGAAGCCCCGGGTGTATAGTATTGGATCGCTGTTACACCTCGAGGCACCCGCGGAGCGAGTAAATAGCTATTTATCTGGCGTCCGCGCAAAGCGACTGTTTATTCGGCGAGTATGAAGCGAAGCCAGGGGGGAGAGTCGGAGTTTATCAATTTTTTCACCTATACTGGTTGTTAAATTATCGAAAACATCCCAGGTTTATCTTGGTTTCTTTGAAAATTTATCAAATTAGACAATTTTCTTCCATTCGTAGCAAAAATAGCAAATTTACTGCCACAAAACTGCCGTATAAAGACTTTATACCGCAACTTGTGGAACTTTACGGATCTAAAAGAAGCAGCCTTGAAAAATTGACTTTTCAATACCTTTGCCGTAAAGGAAAAGTTTGACCTCGGTCTAACCGGATCGTACTCGACTCTATTAGTTTCAATTCTTGATCGTGGGGTTATAGAAGAGCCGGCAGGGGGGTTACGGGTCAAAAGTTCGGTAGCCTCGATAAATCGCGTCTCTCGTGCCTTATCGCGAGGGGTGCGCGACTCTCTGCGGGGTGACTGAAAAATAAAACTAGAATGACAAAAAATTGTTTAAAATAGGCGGTAAAGGGCCATTTAAACGGTCCCACGAGGGTCCCTCGCGTCCCCCACACCCCGCCGAATAGCGAAAAGTATATTTGATTCGAATTTGGTCGATATCGCGGGGTAACGAGGGAACCTGAAAGCGTAACGACGCTAATCCCACGTCACCCGTCAACATCGGCTGTTAGCGAGCCCCCGGGGGTCTCAACTGTTGAATGTGTCACGGAACTCGTCGTTAGGCTCCTCTGACTTGACCTGACCCGCACCTTTTATCCTCCTCCTCCTCCTCCTCTTGTTTCATTATAAATGTGCGACGTATTTTTTTTTCCCCTTTACGGTCTGTTACCCAGGACACGCAGAGATTTCAATATCGGAGGAGGCATAAATGTTTTACATGCAATAAGACCGCGGGGACACCCGGTGGACGGAACTGCCCGCAGCCCAGTTTTATTGCCGTCTAGGAGGCGCGGAATCGAACCGCAGCCTATAATATCGGACTCGTATTTAGAATTACAGTAACCGGCCGCAGTTGATAAGAGGAAAATTGATTTTCCTCAATTTCGAGATTTATGACGGTACGGTTATTCAATATCCTACCGGGTCTGTTGTCTCCTGGTAAATCTTTGACATTCTATATTTAATATGTGTCTCCCGTCCCGGGGCGAGGGTCCGACACGGTCCGATGCGGTCCGGCGCCTCGGTGTAAATCAAACCGGGAGATATTAGCCCCCGTTTTTGTCTCGGGTCTCCCCGAGACCCGCCCGTAATTGTTTTTTTACGGATTATAAATTTTAATTTTTCCCGTCCCGCGAGTGAATTTAAGTCCGGTGTGACAACCGCCCGCCCCGGCGTTTCCGCGCGATGACTCGGCGAATTTTCTCTTACACGTTACACGCGACGCAACGCAACCGCGTACGCTACGCTTGAATCTTGATGACTTACGGATAACGAGGGCATAAGCACATCGGGAGCCCACTTATCTCGCGGTCTGCGAGAGTCGCGAGTCTGCAAGTCACTTTATAACACCGTGACTCCCCCGTGCCGTCTCAGATAGTAAAGACGTTGACGTGAATTAATGGCGGCTTAAAGTCGCGAGATGGTACTAAATATTAATTAACTCGACCCCTAAATATCTTCTTAAAGCTCCCCCGGCTACGGGAACTAACCGACCCCTCTCTCTCTCCGTGTGTAACGGGGGCTGCAATTATAGAATAATTCGTCTTACGATCTACCCTCGATCTTGCATAGGGCAGGGGAGCCTCTTTCGAATTCTTACCCTCCAGGCACCCCCTGTGCGGTAGTCACACTTTAAAACCTGATACCGAGACTCTCGGAATCGGAATTGAGTAAATTAGCCAATAGGGTGAATATGTCCCGCTTTAAGAATCGTCGGTCTGAAATATTCACTCGCGGAATGATTTAGAGCAAAATCCAGACCAATTCACCGTTCAGGAGCGAGTTTGTCACTCCTCGAAAGCTATGGGAGTGATTGACAGCCATATATTCACTCCTCAGTCTCATTCACTCTCTGACAATGATGAGACTGAGCTTAGAAGTGATCGAGAGTGACATGTTCACACTGACGTCAAATGGTCAATTCTCCCTTCGAGAATAAAAATCTTGTCATCCTCATGTCACTCTTTGAAATTGACCGAACGGGAGTGACTGGCTCTTTGAATGGTGTAATTCGCTATAAAATCACTCGCTGAGAGTGATCGCGTCACTCAGAACAGTTCCGTCTTATATTTCTATGCCAGGGTCGATCCCTCGGGAAGGTTAAAAACACGGGGCGATAATGTCCAGTCTTTCGGGGGGTGGTAGGTGTATAAAGGAAAGAAGTGGGGGGTCGGATTCCGATTCATCGCGTCTCCTTCCCCCATCGGGTCGACGCAGGGGTGCAGAAATCGCGGGGAATAGACGATCCTGGGCGGGTCAGTGTTCTTCCTGCGGTTTTGTAACCTCGGCTATACCCCGGGCGTCGCGGTCATCCCCGAGGAGTAACTAACCGAATGAGACTCTCGTCGTCGACCCGGGGACGGTCGCGTTAAGGTAATGTCCCATTAGTATGTGGACCCCGTAGCCGCCCAGTCCGACCTGTCAATAGCCGGCTTGTTACACCGACAATGACCGCTGTGGCTACAGTCGAACCCCCCCTCGACCCTGTATTCGCGGCCTTATCTCGCACCGCGAGGTATCCTATCCGCGTCGGGGATCTTCGAGTGTCCGATCGTGATCAAGTGGGTCTGTCGTGCCGCTGCTCTTTTGTCCTCGAGGAGTCTCGATCATTCACAGCCTCGGGGAAATCACGTATAGCTTCACGGTTTTTTTTTTGTTTTTTGTTTTTTTTATCCTTTCTTTTTTTTCGGCTCGCTTCCACTTGGACGTAGGGGACGCGGATGTATCAGTTATGAGTTAGTGGATGATCCCGTCGAAGAGACTCCGACCGTATTAGGGCCGGTAATACACTAAGCGATCCAAGTTTTATAGTATGGAGAGAGAGGAGTCGATCCGGGAAACTGATCCGGGAAGCTGAGGAAGGATTTACCGTTTCATAAACTGATATATGGCCGATGGTTCGGGGAAGGAAAAATCAGCTACGCGTAAGTAAAAAACTCCTGGGTCAATTAACTGATGCACCTTTGGCTTTCTTTGACTTCCTTTGGGGATTTCTGATACATTGGGATAAAAGACAAATGGCAGAAACCGAATCTGGAACCAATAACGCTTAACGCGGTCGCTTTGTCGGGGGGGACCGAACAATAAATGATCCTGCCAGGACCGAAAAAACAGAATATCTTGTTTTTTTTCAAAGACTTGTAACTTTTGAAACAATTGAGATACGATAATGATCAAAAACCCACTTTCAAGATTGAAATTTCTGCTTCAAAATGCTTCTTTGATATTGATTGGAAGCCTGTTTGTCGCAAAGTTTTACCACTTTGAAATTCGTAAAGTCAACTTTGAATTCAAAGTGTTGTACGGACCAGCGTAATTTTTTCTTGGACTTTTAAAATAGAATTCTTCAAGCTCGAAATGTCCCCTTCAAATCCGATTTTTGATTCCCGCTCTACGATTTTTTTTTCGTCGAGTTATACGACGTTGAACGAAAAAGTGTCCAAAAACTTCGACCTGACGTACCGGACGAACGAATCGTCGCAAGAGGATCGTTGAAAAGCGATTTTGAAGTTCGACTCTTCTTCTTCAAAATGGAAAAAAAGTTTTCTAAAATCGGCCAAGCCGTTCAGATATTATCCACGTTTGAAAATGTCCGGGGCGATCGAATACTTTCCGCCCTAGTGATTCTTTTTTCGCGCACGCGCAGTTTGAAGTAGCTCGATTTCCTTCACTCGCCAGTAAAAATCAACCATTCCCTCGTTTTCTCCGAACGAGGATATTGAAAATCAACGAACGATTGTATATCCCCGGCTATACCTATACTAATCAGCCGGGGCGAGGACGGGGCGGATAACCGAGTGGAGAGTGTGGCGCTAACTTGACTTCACTAACTGGCAATCAGATCGCCTCTGTTGGGACAACAAACCTCCCCCCTTTCCCTTCGTTTCTCTCTTCGACTCGGGGCGTCTACTCGCTACACGGACGTCTTTATTTATCGAAGAACTTTGGCAGGGGGTTAAACAGCCCTAAATCCTAGTTCCCTCGGTCTCCCCGTGCGAGCGCGGAGAAAAATATAAGGATAGAAAACTTGTCGATCCCTAATTGCCGCTGGGTTGATTCGATGGTCGTATTTTATTCTAATCTCAATTCTCATTTCCCGTCTCTGTATTGTTTTCCCGCACTTGGAGTCTTGGAGAATTTCGGGTATCAGGATTTCGAGAGGATAGAGAGGACGCGGGCGAATATCACTATTCCGGAAACGTTCGATTGCCGGATCAGCTGGGGGACCCGGAATCGAACGACCGACGGACGTGTATCTCACAATCTGATCGGGAAACTCCACCGGATACCCTACAACCAGGAGTGAGTCTTTATACCCTGTTCTATACACTATATTACCTAATCTTTTCAGAATTTCAAAAAATTTACCAAAATAAAATCTATAAAAATGGTGTAAAAATATTTCTCGGACTCGGATCGATGTTTCAAATTCGTTTCGAATCCGAATCAAAATTTTTTTCCCCTTCTTTTCTAGCTTTTAGACAAATTTGTTTAAAAAAAAAATCCTGATTCAATTTTTATACCGTTAAAAAATAGATTTTGATTCCAATATTATAAGAGAAATAGCAAATTTTCTTCAATTTGATCAATTCAATAAAAGCGATTTTTTAACACAGTTTTTTTTTTCAAACGTTCATGAAATTATTCTGATAAATATTTTTCATGTATAGTTATATCGTAGAATTTTGGAAAAGTGTTAAATTTCTCGACTACGCGTGTATCGTCGTTGTCACCGCGTTCTAGATAAGCGACAAAGAAGTCTTCCGTGTCGGTTAGTCCCTCGGGACGAGTATGAGAATCGGGAATGGGGATGGGAGTGGGAATGTGACCGGAAACGCGGGGTGCAGATTGGGACACAGACGCGATTCTTTACGCGTCTAATTGACCGCGGAGATAACGGGCTCCCCGCGTGCTGCAGGTATAATAATACTTCTTTTCCGCACCCCTTTTTCTTATTTCTCTATTTCTCCCTCAATCTTCCGTTAATGACTCCGCTAATCGTCCTCTCCGCCCCCCCCCCCAACGCGATATATCGATTCCGATATTCCAACTATTTGTTTGCAGCATTGCATCGGTTCACGTATCGCACATACCGCGACAGATGCCTGCCTTATGCGTGGTATAGGTACTCTTTTTCTCTAACCCCAACCCCGCCTCGCAACGCGGGGGACGTAGAAACGGAAAAGCTAGGCGCGGCCCGCCCGCGGTGCGCGACTAATCGAATATGTCACATAAAGTGCGGAGGAATATCGAGTTCCATAATCGGTAACTGGTCCGTGAATAAATCAGGTTTTACCGGGCGGAAAGAAAGAAAGAAAAAAAATCATCGTTACTGTACCGAACAGTGACGTCACTGGATTTTTAATTCCATCATTTTTATCAATTTAAAATACTTTATTGGGGGGGGGGGGGAACGAAAAAAACTCTGTTTCTTTCTTTTTTTCTTTTTTTTTTTGAAGGCTTGTAACTTTTGGAAAAATTGAGCTACGATAATGATCAAAAACTCATTTTCAAGGTTTCAATTTTTGCTTCAAAATACTTTTTTTTATATCGATTTTAAGCTTGTCGGTTGAACAGTTCTACCACTTTGATCCAATTCGTGACGAATGACCAAATTCAACTTTGAATTCAAAGTGCTGTTCGGAACAGCCTCATTTTTTTTCTTGGACTTTTAAAATAGGCTTCTTCAAGCTCGAAATGTTCCCTTCAAATCCCATTTTTTACCTTTGCTCTACGATTTTTTTCGTCGAGTTATACGACGTTGAACGAAAAAGTGTCCAAAAACTTCGACCTGACGTACCCGACGAACGAATCGTCGCAAGAGGATCGTTGAAAAACGATTTTGAAGCTTGACTCTTCTTCTTCAAAATGGAAAAAAAGTTTTCTAAAATCGGCCAAGCCGTTCAGATTTTATCCACGTTTGAAAATGTCCGGGGCGATCGAATACTTTCCGCCCTAGTGATTCTTTTTTCGCGCACGCGCAGTTTGGAGTAGCTCGAATTCCGTCACTGGCCAGTCACAATCGGCTATTCCCTCGTTTTCTCGAACGAGAATATTAAAGATCCGAAAAATTTGACACCGTCAAGACGGTGGTGAGATTCTCGGAACGATTTCTTGATTGGGGGTTTTCGCGACGGTCGTTGAGCGCTCGGAGTCCGCGCGATTTCTGGGTAACTGATCCAGAGCCAGAAGAAGCTGGAAGAAGCTAGAAGCTAGAAGCTGGAATCTAGGATCCAGGGGAGGGTCGTGTCTCTGCGTTCTATTCGTATATATACGAAGGTAAGTAAGTAAGCGAGATAAAGAGAAGGCGAGGGAAGAAGAGAGAACGGGAGTGTGGCTAGTGATTGGATTACAGTCGGGCAGTCCGCGGGGACTGGCCAAATGACCGGGACAAATTGCCCCTTGCCTTCGGGAATACTTATGCTCGTATAACCGTCGATCGTTTCTCTCTCCTCTAGGAGAGACAAAATAAAAAAAAAATAAAATAAAAGTCTCTCCTCACGTGTCGGCGTACGTAGGTACACGATTTTTATTATTTTACGTATCGTCGGAACAAAGTTTAGTGTCTCTATAAGTAATCAGATTTTCAAAGATCGCGGGTATAAAATTCGTCACCACCTTCAGCTATCAATGTTTAACAGCAATTAGTTTCCTTTTTTTCTTTTATTGCGAGTAGTAGGTAATTAAAAACTATGATACAAATTGCATCAAAATTGAAGCTGTTAAAAATCCGCGTCAATAAAGTCGTGAAATCCGTTGAAATATTGTTAAAAATTTGATTATTGAATACCTTGAAAAACTAAAGACTCAATTGAATCCAAATTTAAGTCTCTTCTAGCTTCCAAAAAACGGCGTAGATTGAGACCAAATTCGTTAAAATACGTTCATCCGATTTTGAAATATAGTCAATTGAACATTTGTCTCCAAATATTTCATTTCCAAATAACTGAAAAACTTGAAAACGGATCGAATTCAAATTTAAGGTTCTTCGAGCTTCGAAAAAACCGCGTCGATTGAGCCCAAATTCGTTAAAATACGTTTATCCGATTTTGAAATATCGTAAATTGAACATTTGTCTCCAAAAATTTCATTTTCAAATAACTGAAGAACCAAAAAACGGATCAAATTCAAATTTGAGTTTCTTCTAGCTTCCAAAAAACCGCGTCGATTGAGACCAAATTCGTCGAAATACGTTCGTCCGTTTTTGTTTT
>JAEUYN010001504.1:0-81825 GCA_018257835.1 Euura lappo
ATCATTGTAAAAATTACTCGAAAGTGGTGAAATTTGTGAATGAAAATGAAAACGTATGCGCCATTTTTTTTCTACCAACACTGAAATCCTATGAAACGCACAGAATAATCAAAATTCCGATTCTTTTGAGAGATTTTCAAGTTTCAGCATAAAAAAACTGGACAAGGCAGAGGTATAGAGTCGTAAACGCCATTTATTATTCGATTTTTTTTATCTTGAAAATGTTGTGAAAATCGGAATTTCAATTTTTTCCGTAATAATGATGATGATGATGATGATGATGATGATGATGATGATGATGATGACGACGATAATGATGATGATGACGATAATAATAATAATAATAATAATAATAATAATAATAATAACAATTATTATCATAATATTATGATAATAATTATTATTATTATGATAATAACAATATGATAATTATTATTATTATCATTGCAAAAAATTTACTCGAAAGTGGTGAAATGTGTAAATGGAAATGAAAACTATGCGCCATTTCTTTTTCTTTTTCTACAAAAACTCTAAAATCCTGTGAAACGCATAAAAAAGTCTGATTTCAGAGTTCTTTATGTGAAATTTTCAAAATTAAAAATTAAAAAAAAAAAAAAAAACATTGACAGGGCAACGGTATAAAGTCGTATAGTCGTAGTACGCCATTTTTTTCACAAATACTCTTGTCCTGTGCAACGCATAGAAGAATTGAAATTCCGATTTTCACAACATTTTCAAGATAAAAAAAAAAATAAAAATAAAGGGCGTATACGACTTTACACCTCTGCCTTATCTAGTTTTTTTTATGCTGAAACTTGAAAATCTCTCAAAAGAATCGGAATTTTGATTATTCTGTGCGTTTCACAGGATTTCAGTGTTAGTACAAAAAAAAAAATGGCGCATACGTTTTCATTTTCATTCCCACCACTTTCGAGTAAATTTTTTTCAATGATAATAATAATAATAATTATTATAATAATTGTTATGATTATTATTTCGGAAATTGTAATTATAATGATAATAATAATAATAATAATAATAATAATAATAATAATAATAATAATAATAATAATAATAATAATAATAATAATAATAATAATAATAATAATAATAATAATAATAATAATAATAATAATAATAATAATAATAATAATGTTACGTCTGGCCCCACGGTCCATACGTCGCCTACCCTCACACACACACACACACACACACACACACACACACACACACACACACACACACACACACGCACGCTTAGCTCTTAGACTATCGTTACCAGACGATATACGCAGAACCGCGATATTGTCTTCGCTTAAGCCTGACGGTGCATCACACGATACACGTGTGATGGCTCGGTCAGTCTTATGCACTCCCCTCACCCTTCCCCCTGGCTTCTTCAGTCTTGACTGAATTAGCTGGACTCACTTCTGTAATAACTCTCTAGAGAATAACACCTACTCTGGGAGTAATATACTGTAATACTGATTGACTTAGAACTGCTTACTTGAATAAAGACTGATATAATCACTCTGTTTCTACGCAAGATACTCTGTTATTACTTATCACTATATAAACCTTCGGTATACTTCTGTATCTTTATACGGGATGAACCCATATAAATATGCTGTGACTTGCTCTGCTTGTTACACTGGTGGCAGCGGTGTTCCCCGTGACGAAGAATAAAAGTGATTGAGTGAAAAGTTTATTTGAGTGAGCCCGAGTTATTTGCCGATCTGGACCCGTACAACCCAGAAACGTTACAACTCGCGCGAAGCGTATTTGAAAGGCTCCAAGCCAAGGAGTGATTTAGTCGGATAAATTCATCAAAAATAAGTGTTTTAATTGAAGTGTTACAAGTATACATCGACGAGTAACCAAAGTGCACCAAGAAGTCAAACAACATCGCACACCGTCGTTAAAAATTAGTTTTAATAATAATTTACCATTATATAATAAAGGCTTACCTCGCAACCATAAGACGACGGAAGAAATAATAATAATAAATACCTCGCAACCATAAGACGACGGAAGAAATAATAATAATAATTACCTCGCAACCATAAGACGACGGAAGAAATAATAATAATAAATACCTCGCAACCATAAGACGACGGAAGATATAATAATAAGAATACCTCGCAACCATAAGACGACGGAAGAAATAATAATAATAAATACCTCGCAACCATAAGACGACGGAAGTTAATAATAAGAAAACCTCGCATTCTCAATAAGACGACGGAATATTAATCATTAAGAAATTTGAGTGAACAGTGATTCATAAAAAAATTTGTGCTCTCGCAACACACGTAAGACGACGAGACTAACCTGCCAATCAGACGCAGCGATAACCATTGAAAATTAAATCTCTCGCAAACATAAGACGACGAGAATTTAATAACTAATCGAAGACTGAAAATCAATCGAGTCATTCGAAACCAAAAATCTCCACACCGAACGAGCCCCGGTATCCTGAGCGAACGAGAGAAGCAGATAAGGACGACATCAATTCGACGCAGAGCCCACCTGTACCCCGTCGCTAGCCGTCGCTAGCCGTTGCAGCCGCCAGCCGTCATCGACGATCACCGATCGTCACCCCACCACCCAAACCCCTTGTCAGAAGAATTTTACATCAATCGCAACCATGCGATACCTCTTCGCAACTCTCATCATACTCAGCTCATTGTAAGTCTCCGAGATTCAATAGAAATTAATATTATTTTGTTTAGTTGTAATTAGTAAATAATTCAAGATGCCGGACTCAGCAGCATCTACTCCTTCATACTTGACAATCCAAGCAGTCGCCGCGTTGATTCCTAATTACAATGGTTCAAACATGACAGTAAAATCTTTCATAACAAAAGTCGAAAACGCGAAACGTTTAATCGCTCCACAGGATTTAGCCGTATTTACTTCGCTAGTCCGCTCCAAAGTTGACGGAGACGCAGAATTAGCACTGCCGGACAGCCGTAGTGAACATGTAAGCCACCTTCTGGCAGATTTGAAAAGAGCTTTTGGTCCGAGACAACGTTTATCCGACGTAGAAATATCGATTGCAAGAGCTTGTCAAGCACGAAACGAGTCAGCATTAGAATATGGTCATAGAATCGAAAAACTCGTGCGCTCAGCCCACGAAATAATCGAGTCTCACGAATCAGCCGACGAAGCGGCAGTTTTAGTTAAGCATTTAAAACAGAACTCGATTAACTCGTTTATAAAAGGCTTAGCGGGCGAATTAGAGCTTAGGGTGTCTTGCGAAAACCCAAGAACTCTAAGAGAAGCGATTGATCTAGCAGTAGGCACAGAAAAGATCATTCAAGAAAGATTACAATTAAAAAGTCAAGCCAACTTAGAAATCAAGCAATCGAGCGAAAGTCGCTCAAATAACCATTCAAAGCCATCACCGCAACGCGGTCCAGAAAATTTTTGCACATTTTGTAAAAGAAACAGCCATTCTACAAAAGAATGCAGATCAAGACAGCGCGATTCAGAAATTTTTTGTACATTTTGTAACAGAAACAGCCATTCGATCGAAGAATGCAGATCAAGAACGCGCGCCAATCAATACTGTACATTTTGCAACAGAAACGGTCACTCATACGAATTTTGTAATCGAAGAAACCTCCAGGATCAATATAATTCCCAAAATCCAGGATCCTACCAATCCAACAACAATAACCAAGGTTTTTACAACCACCAGCAAAAGCATAATTCCTCCGACAATGGTTACAAACAAAATCAGCGTTCTAACAATTCGCCAAATTACCAAAAGTTCCAATCTCACAACCAGCCGCATTACAATAATTACGGGCAACAACCACAGTTCGATAATCAGGGACAGCATAATAATTATCAACATCAATCAGATCAATACGACGATAGAAACGATCCTCAAAATCCTAATAATCCGTATCAGCAGCAACAAAATAACACGCAGGTCAGTTACACAAATTTTGCTCAGCCGGATTGGCAACAGCAGCAACAACAACAGCGATTCTCAAACGACGCGCAACATTTAAACGAGTATCGGGACCGCCGCGTGGACGCGCCGACAGTCCGTACTTAAGTAGAGCGTCCAACCATGTCAAGAAACCATTAAATGACCCGATAATAATCGACGACGACGACGACGATTTACCGAATGTTTTTCCAGATGCGACTAGTCTAATAGTCGGATTAATCAATAACACTATAGCAGAAAGTTTGAAAGCAAAAACCTCGGTGACATCTCAAGTACCACTGACCGATTCAAAAAATCACCTGAACACCCGCGATTTGTATGAAAACCGTGCTCTAGTGACGCAATCTCGAGATCGACAAGAATCTGTTCAAACGTTCAGAACTGGAATTATAACAGCTTCGCAAAAAATTACGGAAAATCCTGATGAGAGAATGATATTGCCAAACCCGAAATCAGTTAAACGCAAAGTGAATACCGAATCTTATAACAGCGCGGAACCGCAAAAGAAAACAATAACACGCAAGGTCGACTACTCAGATTACACGTACGACGCTGATAACGAAGGCGCTTCAAGTCCAACCGTAGCCAACATACGCGACCAACACACCGACTCTCCTGGCGCGTATACACCAGAGTACACTCAGGTGAATGATCCTGTAGACGCAAATACTACCAAAGTCACATACATTAGAGATTTAACAGCTGAACTCGCGGAAAAGCAACAGAGACAGAAAAATAGCGAAAATCAAATCTCCACAGTCAATAAACATTTCCAAGAGAAATCCGCAAGTAATATAGTACCGCTACACAGGCGAGACGAAAACAGATGTCCAAAATCTCCCTCTGTCTCGCACTATCAATCAGAGACACCTAAAAGTCCTCCAGACTCACGATCAGATAACAGAAAAATTGTTAAGAAAAATCCTGAGCGAATTTCAAAACCTGTTTATTCGAAGTTCTCATCCGTCAAACGCGAATATTTACCGCAGAATAGCCAATCCGAACCCATGGCCGGTACCTCTCGAGATCTTGATCCAAAAATTATACTACCGTTGAGCTATTTCTTCACACATTCAGACGACCTGCCTCCAACAACTGATTCGATTGCCAAAGAATCAAACGCGGATTTGATCAAACAAATAGATAACTCAGCTCACTACATCTCAGCTGACTGCACAGCCTCGCTTGGCGTAGCAGAGCGTAAGGCGACACGCAAACGAGATAACGACAAGCGTTTCAAATCTTTCACCGTCTCCAACCATCAATCAGGCATATTTAAAAGTCCTTCAGATTCAAAGAATAGAAAAATTAACAAGGAAGGTCGAAAGCGAATTTCAAAATCTAGGTCGAAGATTTTACCTTCGAAACGTTACGTCGTTAAAAGAAAAACTGTTGAACACAAAGCAGTACCGCGGAGTAATCCAATAAAACCAATGGCCGGTACATCCCGAGATCTTGATCCAAAAACTACAACACCTGTCAGCCGATCCCTTGTAGATTTAGACGACCAGTCTCCATTAGTCATTTCAAACGTCAACGAAATAAATGCGAATTTGAACTCACAATCAGCTCATTGCATCTCAGCTGACTGCACAGCCTCGCTGGGCGTAGCAGAGCGCAAGGTAACACGAGAACAGATACGCGATAAGAGATTCAAAGCAATCAAACCCAAGCTCACAGATGATTCTGACCGTTCAGCATCAAAAGCAAAAAGACCGTCACCCGAAATTCTACCTCCTCCTCGACCGCCAGAGTCAAAAATAAAAAGACCGTCACTTCAAATTTTACCTCCTTCTCGACCTCCAGAGTCAAATACAAAAAGACCATCAAATTCTACCTCCGAAAAAACCATCGAAATTCTACCTCCTCCTCGACCGCCAGAGTCAAATATAAAAATACCGTCACTTCAAATTTTACCTCCTCCTCGACCCCCTGACCCTATTGCAGAAATTCCACCTTCCAACGCCCCACCACCTCTTCATACGACCAAAAACGCAGATCTCCTCCACATCGTTCCTCTCCTTCATCAGCTGTAGACTCAGACCAAACACCTGACACTCCTGTTCGCTTATCAACGACTCACACACATTCAAACCAACACAGCAAACATGCGATTGACGAACGCGACCTTAACAGCGATACTTTTGATTAACCGATGGTAATATCCGTCCTTCCTCCCGCAGAAATCTCTGACCCCTCAATGATAGTTTCAAACTACAACTACCCTATTGACAACGATTTTCCCAAAAAAAAACTTACATCAACCGACAGACTCGCTTTCGACTTATCAAACCAGACAAATTAATTTTCAAGCAATTTCCAGAATCCAACCCTATTTTCCCTTTTACGTTACAAAAATCGTTCGCATAAAATTATATCAGTTTAAATCGAACTTAAAGATTTGCCTTTTTTTTTCCAAAGTAACCGATTGCAAGATAAAACAGATTCTTGCGACGCATTCTTGATCATCCTTCGAAATTTAGTTTAACAACACATTTTTTTAAATATAAGCTTCGTATTACAATATTTACAATTAACAATTATTATACGTTTTTCATGCATTAAAACAAACCCCTCGAAAAAATATATTGTTATTATCCATTAGCCACAAAACCAAGAACATTTGTATCAAAATTATTCGAAAGTTTAGAAACAACCCCCACCACTTCGAAATATTAATTACCCACCATTTCATTTCAATTAAAAAGTATTAAAAAGATAAGTATAATAATAAGACACATTTTTATTCACCAACATCCAATAAATAATTTGTTTTCCTTTCAAGATCTACCACATAAGACCGATAAAAACAATTAAATTAAAATTACAACAACCTTATTGCATTCATTCTAGAATTAAGAATAGCCAATAGATGACATTTGTATTTGACCAACAATATCCAATAAACCAATTTTCAAAAACAAAGTTCACTAACCCGCTTAAACGCGCACTAACCCTAAGCGCATTTACCCTTAAGATCAATGCACCAAATTGTATCAATTCATATCCATAAGTAAATTTCAATCAATAGTTAACTTCATATGTCACACAAAAATTAAACACATTCACATTGTAAACCAAATTCACAACAACACAAACACCATTAAAAAATCGAATCACAATTTTAAAATAATTTCCAAAATTTAAGTAATCATAAGAAAACATTGTAAACTAACCTTAAGCACATTTAAATTTAAGTTACATCATAATTGTAATCGAATTTTATTTTTTAGTTTATACCTTGTTTACTTGAAACACATGCTTAACACCCTATGTTTCATCTAACGGGGGGGGGTGTTACGTCTGGCCCCACGGTCCATACGTCGCCTACCCTCACACACACACACACACACACACACACACACACACACACACACACACACGCGCGCGCGCGCGCACGCACGCTTAGCTCTTAGACTATCGTTACCAGACGATATACGCAGAACCGCGATATTGTCTTCGCTTAAGCCTGACGGTGCATCACACGATACACGTGTGATGGCTCGGTCAGTCTTATGCACTCCCCTCACCCTTCCCCCTGGCTTCTTCAGTCTTGACTGAATTAGCTGGACTCACTTCTGTAATAACTCTCTAGAGAATAACACCTACTCTGGGAGTAATATACTGTAATACTGATTGACTTAGAACTGCTTACTTGAATAAAGACTGATATAATCACTCTGTTTCTACGCAAGATACTCTGTTATTACTTATCACTATATAAACCTTCGGTATACTTCTGTATCTTTATACGGGATGAACCCATATAAATATGCTGTGACTTGCTCTGCTTGTTACAATAATAATAATAATAATAATAATAATAATAATAATAATAATAATAATAATAATCATAATAATAATAATAATAATAATAATAATAATAATAATAATAATAATAATAATGATAATAATAACAATGCATTATTATAATTATTATGTATGTTTATTTATTGTTCCCCTCGGGGTTACATGGTTTCCGTCTCCATAACTTCATCGAATACATTACTACTTGTTGTTGTTGTTGTTGTTTGTTAATCCGGGGTGACCAGGCGCTCAGTCCATACGGACCATCATTACTACTTACAATTAGACTAATTTACAAATTTTTACAACTTATACATACCTTACATTTGTTATAACTATTATTATTCCGAATTATTTCCGTTTGAATTCCCGCTCAGCTGTCATAGCGCTGAACAAGGAACGGCGGTTCGTGAAACGCAGGACCGCGAGACGAAGGTTGGCAAGCGCTGCTCGGCCCGACTCGCAACGCGAAACGATCCAACATGGCCGCGGCCGGTGCTTTATACCGAGAAAAATTACAGTCTTTTTTTGGAAACAATTTTTCGTCTTCATCGTTGAGTGAAATGAACAAGTTTTGCGATATATGTGAGTGGAATTATATTCCTGAGGGCGCTCAATGGTTCGTTTCCACCCTTGTGATGCGTAGTCGGTGATATCAGTGAAAACAAGTGACGGTCCCCACGCTTCGCGAAACAAAAAAGCCTTATTTTACTCGATTTTGGTGAGATACACGTTCATGCAGCTACCAATTTGATTACAAATCGTCTAAGGAACCCATTAAACACCCCCCCGTTCATATCCGGCTTCATTATTTTTTAAATATGGAAATCTGAGTCCAGCATGCCCTTAACCACGAGGACTGTCGAAGTCAGTAGAAATCATTGGGTTTTGTGGGCATCAGCGGTAGCCGCTGAGAATCGCTGCGAATCGGCGAGGACCGCTGGGTTTCAGCTGGATCGCCGAGATTACCTGCGTTCCGGCGGGGATCGCTCAGAATCGCAGCGATCTGCCGAGAACCGCTGAGGATCACTAGATATTCTACATATATGAACTGTTCTGAATTCCGAATTTTCGGTGTATTCAGATATACTAACTTCTGACGATCTCTCGCGATATCGCGTCGATTTTTCGCGAGACCAGGCAAAGTGGGCATCTCAGTTCAGAATGGGAAAACATTTGTAATTTTTTTTCTTACTTTCCAATAAACAGACTCTCGAGAAATTTTTGACACTTTTTTTCATCAAGATTACATTTTTAGTTCATCCACTTTGCTCCGGTGTCCTCAGTTTGTGGGTCCATTTGCAATTAATTTGGTATCATCGCCGATTACTGTCCAACATTGTATAAGCCCCCATTTCTGTAGCGAATGTGTACGAACAAAGATCAAGTCAAAATTATAAATTTAGAAATTGGATTCAAATATATTTCATCTTTCAGTCCCAGAAGAGAAAGGCAGAGGGGCAGCAGCCGGGCCCCTCCAACACCAAAAAAAGAAACGATGCGTGAGTGTGATTATACATCTACTATAATGATAGTAACAATAATAATAATATATACTTCGTATATCGCGAGTATGATTCACGCGTTTTTCGATGGTAGTTTTCGGTACCAAAAGTAGCCGTGTTATTATTGTACACCTCTAGAGTCCGCACCTATGCATTCGCAGTCAGGTGTCGGATTGTTGTGTGCAACGAGGAGATAACGGTCCTTGCCTCCTAGTTGCATAATATATACTATACTAGCTTTGTCGAGGCAAATCACAGAGTAAAGTATCTAGACACAATGAAAGTAATTGACTCTTGACATATTTTCTCAGCAACATAATGCATTGTCAATGCATTTAATTCAGTTAGGTGGAAATGGTCTGCGTGCAGAGGTGGGGGTGGCGGAAGAGAGGGGCAAAGGTGGGGTGGTGTGGAAGAGGCAGAGTGGGGGGTGGCAGAAGGGGTCGGGGTGGCGGAAGAGGGGGCAGGGGTTGGGGTGGCGGGGGCAGAGGTAGGGGAGGCGGGATAAAAAAATATTACATTTTTAAATAAAAAATGACAAAAATAACAAAAATAAAAAACAAATAATCTAATAATTCAAAAATATTTTATTTCCTTTTCATTACAGTCCCCCCTTCAATATCCCTCGATCAGTTTACGGTACATAAAAAAGATTTTTATTGCGTACGCAATTGCTACTACAGGAATTATCTACTTTTGGTAATTACTTTTTAGGTAGAACTGAACACAACTATTTTGATCTTCAATCGTCTTGCTATGCACGGTATCATGAATAATCCATACTCTTTATTTAGTTCATCGCCAAGTCAAATTTACAGAATGACACAAGTTTCTCAACTAGGCACGTAGATGGAAGGGTTCATTTTTCACCTGTCAGCCATGTTCGCCGCCAGGTCTTATTTGCACTTTCTTGTTGATGAATATTGTATAATTCCAATCATATATACACCCACCTACCTATGAAAGTACACTGTAAAAAATGCGCGGATTCTATAGTGGACCACCCCGTTTGAAGTCATAAGACCCCGTTCGGTGTCAAATGCAACACTAATCATAGTCAGTTCAGAAAAAACAACACCGATTGGTTGTAATTTGACACAGAACGGGGTGAACCACTATAAAGTTCTTCGCTGTGTTGAAACGGTGCTAAATTCTAAACACAATCAACACCACATTTTTTACAGTGTATACATCACGCGGCAAGGGTAGGAAATTAGGCTGTCCTAAACTGCGCGTTAGTTTGACACCCGAGCCGAAAGGCGAGGGTGTCAAAACCGCAATTTGAGGTAGTCTTTTTTCCTCCCGCGTGCGGTATACTTTTGTCCTCCACCCCCCGGGACGGAAAGTATGACTTCCCGCTCATACGGCGGGCCGAGATGTCGTACGTTCGGTGGAGGTGTAAATGGTTTTCCATAAACAGAGTCTTCGTATGGTATCGGCGTGAGCTGAAAAAGTCAATTATTAGCTACTCACATGATGATGAGTATTTCCAGGAGACGCCACGTGGAGGCTAATTGACGTCGTCTCCCTTGTAGTTTTTGTCGGACAGCCCAGTCATTCCGGTGAGGGATTGAGAAACTGCGACATTTTCTAGTCGGACAGCCCAGTCATTCCGGTGAGTAAATGAGAAACTGCGACATTTTCTAGTCGGACAGCCCAGTCATTCCGGTGAGTAAATTAGAAACTGCGACATATTCTAGTCGGACAGCCCAGTCATTCCGGTGAGTAAATGAGAAACTGGGACATTTTCTAGTCGGACAGCCCAGTCATTCCGGTGAGGAAATGAGAAACTGCGACTAGATCTTTCGTGAAGAAAGAAGAACAAAAAATATCAAAGAGTCGATATGGTTTCAATGAACCACAACAATTGCGTAACCGGGATTCCGTAAATAGGACAAAGGGTAAAGCGGAAAAAAGTTGGAGAACCGGAGGTAGTTTTGAGAGCATGTCATCCCCCTCGCGTGACATTGAAATTGAAAGTGAAAGACATATGGATGCGTAAAAGTAACGAACCGGGAGTAGTTCTGACGGGGGTAGTTTTGAGAGCATGTCATCCCCCTCGCGTGACATTGAAATTGAAAGTGAAAGACATATGGATGAGTAAAAGTAACGAACCGGGAGTAGTTCTGACGCCGGTAGTTTTGAGAGCATGTCATCCCCCTCGCGTGACATTGAAATTGAAAGTGAAAGACATATGGATGAGTAAAAGTAACGAACCGGGAGTAGTTCTGACGGGGGTAGTTTTGAGAGCATGTCATCCCCCTCGCGTGACATTGAAATTGAAAGTGAAAGAAATATTAACGAGGAAAAGTAACGAACTGGGAGTAGTTCTGACGAGATGGATTATAGTCAGCAAAAGGTGGCCCAATCGACTACTAACGTATACGATCAGATCTGGCCATGCCTTCGTTCGAAGTTACAGGCTTGGAAAGGCCGAAAATGTCTTACTCACAAGTATTTGTAGGAAATGATATCTCATTTTCATTACGTCCATGGAGTATGACTCGTTGGAAGGATTCCCACCTAAAATTATTGTTGTAGCGAAAGCTGCTGAATACACTCCACAGCTGTACGCGTCCGGCTGCCTTTGGACAACTGGAAACGCGATGTTGTCGGTTTTCAGGGTTCTATACCGTGAATTGATGAAGTGTCGCTCGTCGGCAGCCAGTAACTGAAACTTATTACAGCCTAGGCTGTCATAGACAAGGAGCTGATTTCCATCGAAATACGTACAACGCCAATGTCCTGAAGTGTTACCTCCAATGATGTTGATATCACGTCCCTACTGAAAAAGATCATGTAAATTATTACATGAAAAAATACATAATGAATTACGTAATAAATTACGTAAGAACTTGACCGGAATCCTTACGTTATTTATTATGTGATTCATTATGTATTTTTTTGTATGATTTTTTACATAATTTGTTATCATTCAATCATTATGTATTTTATCACATCAAATAATACACAATTCAACCTGAACCGACAATGAATTGCGAATTTAAATTGAGTAACTATATAATGGAGTCTGGGTGGGAAAAAAGATGAATAACAATAGTCAAGTTCTATTCAAAAAAGTACTTTTATTCGAAACACTCGTTTACTGTACTTTGAAAACAATCCACCGGTATTACAATTTTTTGTTCATTGAAAGCGCATGTGAACATTATCAGGATATAGTAATTAAAGTAATGAAGTAATTCTCCAAAGAACAACATTTTTCTCCCGTTTTAAAATATTATCCTTAATATATTCAATCAATTTTGATTTCGTTTTCAGTTTCAGCTTCCGCAGATTAATCATTCATTATTTCATTAAATTATGTTTATTCAATGGTAGTGTTTCATTTTTATTACGTTATACAAGAATAGATGTTCATAGTATTATGATTTCTGGTTGATGATCAAAGATTCTATATCGTACATGTGTCGAAGCTTACAGTTGGAGAGTGGGGCACAATGGGTCAATTTTCGCTTTTCGATTTTTCTAATTTTTGTGGAAAGGTATTCGAAATTGTTTGCAACAATGTCCAAAAACTAAGATTCCGACATCTTGCATAGGAACAATTTGAAAAATGCATTTTCAAAGAAGAAATTTCGACCCATTGTGCCCCACCCGTGGGGTATTGACAATTTTTTTTTAAATTGAAATACGTAAGCACTTATAGCACGTAACCCTAATGCCTCTCCCGGTCCAGTTACTCAATCAGTCGGAATCATCGAATCAGTAGGAAAAAAAAACAGGTTCAACGCACATAAATGAGTTTGAGCTTGAGACGTTTCTAGTATGAATACATAATTTAAAAGTTCACGTCGCGATTCGCGATAACGAACTGATTACTGTGGATCATTTTGAACGTTCATTAGTGAAAAACCTGATCGGATGATGAAAATATGAAATTTCAATGGATCTTACAGTGACCCATCGTGCCCTGAAAGCATTGACCCATTGTATCCTATGCTCGAATTTTTTGAACAAACTGATTTTACCCAACCAAAAAGGGCATTTTTAACTTTGAGCGATACGTGCATTTCTAGTCTAGGTATGTAAGTATTCATTGATATATCGACAATTGGCCGTATCTAAGCTGTAATAATGTGAGAACGAAACTTGGCAGGATTTTTTTTTTCAACTTTTGAGGCGTCAAAACACACTTCTATTTACCAAACTGCACCACATTGAAAAAAAAGAACTGACGTCACGTTAGAACATGTAAGTGTGGGGCACGGACCTGCCACCCCGATGCCGCCTCTCCACGACTTTGGAGTGAGGCGGGGGTGGTAGTGACCCATTTTGCCGAATGACCCATAGTGCCCCACTCTCCCCTACATACACTGTCAGAAAAGATAGTGAATTCATCAAGATTCAAAAATACAATACCATTCAATATTCACTTGCCAACGTTCGTGAATTACATATTCATGAGTTCGTATGGTTCATTTAATATACATCATGATATTAAGTTTTATACAGTCAATGTGAAACAGTGAGGTAATGATGTTTTTTTTCCGGTTAACTTACACTTCATACTTTTCCATTGAGCTTGGAATATCGTATTCGACATTTTGCCAATACCTTCTGCAGAAAGATTTTTCCAGAAATTTACTTCTATTTCTGAATACAGGGAAGGAAAGACGAACCGTGCGCTGAGTATTTTCGTTTGACAGCCATTTCAACGTAATATTGGTTCTCTATTAATCTATCATAACTAATTGTAGGTACATTAATCTACCTAGATCGTCTTTGTCGTCGATGTACTTTTTTCGGTTTCCTTAGAAATTAACATTTTTACGAAGAGAAAATGTAAAGGATATTTCAGAAACTCGGACTAACGTCATGCGAATACATACCGATGTAAGAGTATAAAAAATCGTATCAGTTTCAATTCAGTCACATCGTTATATACAGTATAAATATACACAGCTAGTTATAGTATTATCACTCATTAACTTCATACAATCGTTTGCATAGAATACATATCACGATCTTATCTTTACACTTCAGAGGTATGTCTTTATGGATTTTCTTTCATTGAGGCGAGTGTCCTAAATAGTGAGACTGACCCAATTACTGACATTCTTGGTTTTATTATTATAAATAATAGTTCGAAAATTATCAAAAAATCAATATAGGTTCTTGGAGACTTTCGCAACTGCCTTATGTCAAGTAAAATTTTCAAATTCTTATTGATTCACAATTTCACAGACTACATGTATCAGTGATGACATCCTAACTTCACAGATACTGATACACTGACATTATACTGCAATCGACAAACAAAAAAGAAAAAATATCAATGCGATCCAATAGTATATTTCGATATAAGTGCGAAAATTTTGTTTTGGCACGGAGTCAAATAAATTACATTTCTCACGAATATGGTTACGTAACAGTGCTGAAAACTTTTTTTATACCTTCCAGAGAGGTTCATCCATTAAACCAACCCTGAGAAATAGTGGTCCCAAATACCTGTCGAGTTTTTTAGAAATGCAGTTCTATGCAGTGAGCTTCGATAAAATTTGATCTAAAGATATAAAAAAAATGTACGAGTTATGAATTTTTCATAACGGGCGTCAATATTTGTATAAGTTTGGTACTGAACAGACATATTTTTTATCGGTAACATGAAGCAGAACGCAAACTTTGTCGACATCAGTGATTTTGACAGCTATTACATCACTGTGTATTTCAGTTACTCTTCGTAATGATTCCGAAAATGTACTAGACGTGGTTTGCATTAGATTACACAAAACCAACTCCTTACTTAACTCTTCGTCAACAACGAATTTAATAATTTGTATATAGTCTTTGTTTGCAAGTTGCGCATATGAATTGCATGAACGCTTGTTTTTTTTTTCACAAGAGGTATACAGACAATCATTTTTTACTATTCTCATGTAGGTAGTTGCGCGTTCCGACAGATGGAACTTGTCAAGTGTATGTTTGTCAACTACGTGAGAGCTTCCGAAGAATGTTATACCAGATTTTTGCAGACATTTCCTTGTCTGCGGTTTTGCAAAGCCAGAACAATACTGTTTAACCACATTCGAAGAGTAAGGATGAAGGTGTTTCTCTAAAACGTCCACGGACCGATGCATGTTTATATATCTAAGTATTTGATGGTTAACACCTTTCGCACACTGAATTACTTTGAGCAATTGATGGTTTCCAGACTCAAACGGAAACGTTGAGTGTGCCCATAGTGGCCCCCAATTGTACACGCTTTTCGCTACATGCAATAGCTGATGAACGTTGTACGTCATCGCTGTTTTTGAATAAATTTCCTTCATTTCACAAACAAATTCATGAAGGATTTGATCGGCCTTGTCTAATTCCACAGATGTAATATCAGTTTTCAACAGTATGTGTAAGCTCTCTACGAGTAAGCTCCAGTGTTTTAGGGCCCTACTATCAATCACTGATTCGAATACTGGGATGCTATAATATGGAAGCCAGTTCTCCCATTCCCGTGCCTTCCACTGAGCTCTATCTTTCAACGGCCTAGATAAACGACCGAGCTGGTTAGGTGCATTTATTTTGGATAAACGTGACTCTAAAATTCTCATATTAGCCGCAGAAATAGATCTCAGCAAATATTCTGTCAATTGCTTGATAACGCCATTGAGCCAAAGGTGCAAATAATCGGGAATAAAACCTTCAATATATTCAAAACAGCACAAGTATAACAAGGGTGAAGCATTTCTGACGCCTTGGATCGGAAGTTCTTTCGGTACTGCTTCTTTTATTAGTTTGATAGTACTTTCCCTATTTCTATTCTCAACTTTATAATCCAGCACAGGATATCGCATACTTCCCTCAAGCCATTCTCCTGGGTGAAGACACCAATCACACCCAAAGAAAGCGTTAAATTGCATCGTTCCGTTCATCGGTGAACGAGCAATGGTGTCTACACAACAGATTAAAGCGAAAGGTTTTACTGTGAGCGATTCTCCTTTGATCAAGCAAGGTATTCCAGTTTTTGAAAGGTCGTTCATTTTTTGGACAAATGGATCTAAGAACACACTCATCTGAGGTTTACTTTTCCCAAACCATAGCCCGCATACTATTAGATGATTAAATCTGTGTTCAACCGGCAATTCGTTAATCATCAGGTACATGGGCCAAATCGAGTAAGTAGAGGACTCAAACACTGGAGCTCCATCTGTATTGAATACCACTGTCACATACTGTTGTTTTGTACCTTCAGGTAAGGCAGTAACGAAATTCCTGTAGCACTGCCCGTCATACACATCTTTGAAATGACCTTTTTCATGGCGTCTTTCGCGCATGACAAAAGTATAGTAGTCTTCATGTGCGTTTAGATAGTCAGCTATTGCATCTGACGGATCTACGATAGCAAAGTAATTTGGTGATGATGAATTTGATACATCAATAACCTCGCTACGATTAGTACACTTTGCGGTTTCGTCCAACTCTGTTAATTTGCCGATATACATTGTACAATTCGGGCACGTTGCGTGGAATTCTGAGTTATCCTTTGAATTGCAGAATTTGTCGATTAAATATCGCGATTCTGGTACTACTGGCATAGCAAATATACTGTTGATTAGCTTCATCAAATTAGACGTTGACGTTAACGGTAATTGGTTTGCTATTGAATACTTGAGAACCATTAAAAGTAGCTCCGCTGGATTTCTCTCAACCGGTGTCGTTACAGTGTCACAAAATCCCGGAGTTTGTAATAAGTCATGGAGATTTGCCGGCTGGCTGTGACGAAACATCGATGTTTGAAACTCGTCATCATCACTGCTCATCCCATCTTCTCTTGAGGCATCAGCGTCGGATGTTAGAACCTATAAATGCGCAACAGCCATTTTCAAACAGTTTCCATATTAAATGTTTGTGCAATATTCCAACTATATGTACTGTTTGCTCTGTACTGTTTGTTTTCTTTTATTGACCACGATTTTCTCTAAAAGGACAATGCTAACCGCGATCAGTGATCCTTTTTCCTGTCACAGTTTTTTCTGAAGAGGGCCACGAACTTGTGGCCAAAACGTTAAAAAAAACTGAGATATTTTGACTCGACTTGATCGATATCTTCTCTTCCTAATCAACGATGTCGAGTGATCACGTCAACCTTCCAAATTCCAACTATATGTCTTAATCATTATAATTGAAACTAAAAGAACTCACCTCGTCGGGCTCGTCACACGTCAATGGAATATTAGAATCCTGTGTCTGAATCTGATCGAATCCGTCAACCTATAAAAGAATTTGTTGACAATTATTCATATTTTACATGATATTAATCAGTGTTTTTGCTACGAAAGTGCGGCCTTTTGCTATTTTAAAATTTGTTGCTTTCTCAATAAAAGCTTAAATTCAACGTGACATGAGTGAGGAAGTTTTGTATACTGTCTAACAGCAGCAACGAAATGAAGTAGCATAAAAAATGATCAAATGTAATGGGCCACGAGCCGAAAAATGGTGAAATATGTTTTATGACTGATTTTTTTTTTTTTTTTTTAAAGCTACAAATGTCGAAAAAAAATTAGAGATTTTTACGGTTACAATTCGTCTATTACATCCGGAGTCGTGGATTTTGTTTTTTCTTTAAAAACCTCCCACAATTCAATCTCGTGTTTCTCGAAAAAATTGGAAAGTTCTGTTACACGAAGCCATATAGGGTCCAACTGCACAAAACCCTAGGCTTTATCAAATGGATTTCCGGAATATCGAATTGAAAAACGAAACAATGATCGATATGCGACATCACAGATTTTCACAAAAGTTGAAATTTCCTGATTATAGTGCAGTCTCCCTCCAAAAGAAACTGTGAAATTACGATTTCTCAGGATTGCTATTTCTTGTAAAGTTTCACTAATTTAAATGCTGAAGAACGGAAATAAAAAGTCTGGAAATGAGTCTCAACTTCAATAAGAGGAAGATTTATGTTCCAAAGATAAGTTCCTTTTCAAAGTGAAGAAAATAAGGTAGATGTTGACGATCGATGAGACGAAATGACAGAGAACTCCCTATTTAAGGCATTCCACGCCAACTCGACCCCAACTATTTCGAAACCATTCCATTTTTTTTTTCCAATCATTCAGCTCAGTGAAAAACGCGTCCTGATTTTTTTCTCAGATTTTTTCGCAGATTTTTTTTAACAAGCCGTTTATTTTTTGTGAATCTTTGAAGTTGATTCAGAAAACCCAATTACTTGAAATCTGAGAAAATTCTAAAAAATTCAGTGAATGACGTAATACAGCCGCCCGTTTCCAAAAATGTGGAAAGCATTTTTACTTTTTCTTCTAACTTGATTCGGAATTTTAAAAATTTGAAAACTGAAATGAATTAAAACCTGAAGTTTCTAAAATTTCAAAATTCGGGATTAAGTTTGAAAAAAATGGAAAACGATTATTTCTACACTTTTAAAAACGGAGGGGGGGGGGCTGTTTTACGTCATCTACTGGATTGAGAAGTTTTTCATATTGTAATAAATGGGCTTAAAAAAAATTAGTAGGGGAGGCCGGGGCTAGTTGTCACACTTTTTACTCTCTGATTTTTAGAATTTTTCAAAATTTTTTTTTTTGCAAATCTTGAGATGGGGTATTGTAGATGCATCCTTTGCGCACCTACAGAAAATTTTTGGTTATTCTAAAGCAAGTCTGAGTAGGTTTTTTCGAATTTTCAAAAAAATTCGCGGAGTGTGACAACTCGCCCCGAGGCGCACAGTGGTCCCAAATCCCAAATCTTCGGTCAAAAATAGAAGGTATCGTGTAATCGCTACAAAATTCGGTATTCGGGGGTTTTCGAGGTCACTGAACACGAATCTGAAGTCAAATTTTCAAAAAACAAGATGGCGGCCCAAAAACGGCGGAAAATTTTCTTAAAAATTCAATCAATCTTCACGGAATTCGGTATTCGGGGGTTTTCGAGGTCACTGAACACGAATCCGAAGTCAAATTTTCAAAAAACAAGATGGCGGCCCAAAAACGGCGGAAAATTTTCTTAAAAATTCAATCAATCTTCACGGAATTCGGTATTCGGGGGTTTTCCAGATCGCTGAACACGAATCTCTTTTTAAAGAACAGAATATGCTGGATATGTGGGATATAGTAGATAGGTAAAGTATTGAAATAAACAATAACAATTCCGAGTATATTCACTCATGTAATGAAAAATTACATTAAATACAAACAGTTAATAAAAAACATCTTTTTTTGCCCTACGACCGCTAGGTTACGGCATAATAAACGATTTCTATTCTATTCTATTCTATTCTTTTTTAAGTTGGTAAAATTAATCGCTATCTGTAGTCGCAGCATAGCTTTCGTCATCACTATCGCTATAGTCACTAGATGAAACTTCTTCATTATTGTGAACACTCGCTGACTTCAACAACGCAACTGCTTCGCGCGATAAGGATTTGGTTGCCTTTGCTGGCAGCTTACGTAAACTGGAAATGACAGGGTCGGACGAAACCAAAAGCCGCGAGAAAACATCTTCCATATTTTCCTTCCTACTACATTTTCTTGAAAAATCTTGTCGGAATGATTTTATGTATTTATTGCAAGCTTCCTGGGCTTCTTCTGACATCTGCCCTATTGGCAGCATCGACAATTGTAGTATTTTTGCCCCGTGAATTAACAGTTTGTGTACAGTAGTGGGCATATAATACCAACCATATAATAGCACGAATCTACGGGCTGTAGCAACAGCGTATTCTTCAAACTTCTGTACATTTATCTCAAAACCGCACGATATCACTTGTAAGATTACGTGGAATCATTTTATTAGGTCCTCATCTAGTCCCGTAATAGATGCAGAAACGCTTGAATTTTGAAAAAAACGACGAGCGGTATTCCCGTCGTTCGTGCTACCAAAACCTTGTTTTGGCTGATCAATTAAAAGTCCCAATTTCTCTCGGAAACCCTTTTGTATAGTTTTTTTACGATCCTCGATGCTTTTCTTATTCGAGGACCACTTTTCAATTTCTAATTTGTACGAAATATGTAAAAGGCACTCAAAAAACCGAATCCAGGCGTGCAGGGAAGATATTCGGTACTGTAAATGCTCTTCGTTTATCTTTTGCTTCAACATCTTGTCGATGTTGTTAAACTCTTTTGATGTATTGCCGCAAAGATAGCATCGTTGAGAAGATGTAGTAGATGTGATTGAGTTACAAACTTTTCCATCGACCATTGTTAGCGCTAATTTGTAGGTCACATTCATTTCTCTTCCATTAACAATTGTATGAAAAGATTGGAGCTGGTTTATTTGTTCTTGGATACCGTTCACTTCAGCTCGCGTTCCTTCCGCAGTCTCTTTCAAGAACTCAATTTTTATCGGTCTACAAAATCGGGGGGATGAGGGTCGCGGATTTTGCCAAATAATAATATCTTTGTTGTTTACCTCATCAATAAACATGAGCTGCAGTGGCACAAGCGAAGTAAAAAAAATTGTCGCATCCGATTTATCTCTATCGTCATTGCTAAATTTTTGTTTAAAAGTGCTTTGCCCGGATGTTCCATCGCATCCCCATTTGCAAATCAAATTCAATTCAGAAATTTTATCGGATGAGAGGCAAGTCAAAACGTCTTCTTGCACTGACAATATGCGACTCGCTGTGTGATCTAACAGTCCTTGAAGCTTCACTTCAGCCCTACTTTCAGTTATGTTTATATCATCTTTAGACGGATAACATTTTTTTTTTGCCTGCAGCACACATTTGTAAGATGGATATATTTTAGAGTTAAGTTCTAGCGCCCCGGAACGTATTCCCTGATACGTATGTTTGGACATATGATACTCAATCATTAGAGACAGAGCAGCATCATCGGAATAACAATCTGCTGAAACAGTACGTAAAGATTGCCTGTATTTCGAAGCTCTAGTAGGACTACCCACGATGACATCTTGAATTACTTTTGCGGCATCTAATTTTCCTTCAGCTCGAAGATTCAACTCAGTGGCAAGGGCAAGCTCTTCGGTACTGGACTGATTACGTATATTTTCGATTTTTCTTCGTTTAGTCCGTTCGCCCGAGTTCTCAAAGCTTTTCGTAGGGCGTCCACGACCGCGAACTGCAGGTGATTCTTCTTTTTCTATAGAGTTCCCGACCTCATTGTTCCCGAAGACGACGAATGTGCTCAACCAATCCCTATTTTTCTTCAGAAACACAGCCTCGGTCCTGCTAGCTTTTTGCCACCTATGTCGCATTTCGTGTAATAATTTACGAATCGTTTGCTTCTCAGTCTTCGATAACGTGTACGAGGAGAATAGTTTTGCAGATAAATGATTCTCGATGACTTCATGAACTTCGTTTGCATTGTCGTTCAAATGCTCACTAACCAAGCGAAATATTTCTTCTCTGGTGTACCGCACTTCACTGTGTGTCTGAGAGCCTAGAAAAAAATAATTCAGTATTGAAATAACAATATATAATTTCAAAGAATTAATAATAATACTAGAACACTGTAAACAATACAATAATAAAATTGAGATCAACATTTTTCGGCAACAAATTTGGAAGAAATAATTCCTTGACTTCGTGTGGCGCGCCACGCGCCGTGCCGCCCCGCCGAGCCTGAGATCAATTCCAGCGTCTATTTATAAAAAAAATTCACCAAAACGACAAAGGCAGTCGTAGGCAGCTAATATTTGGTAACATCATACTCAAGACTCTAAAGAATAATGTGATACTTGGCTGGTTACTGAATTCTATTGAATTATTAACTTTTAGTCGATGTGAACATTTTTTTTTTTTCGCCGCAGGCACGCGAATACACAGTAGATGTTTACATTTTTTGTTGCTCGGTGTGGGTTTGACATGAAAAACTGTACTAATATAGAAAATGTACTTACTTCCAGGAGAAGATTCCATTTTGTAGAATTGCAATAGCTGAATTCTACTCGAAGTTATTTCACTTTTAACACAGCCGAAGTTTTAGAGCGTAGCGCACGACCGACGCTACCTGCTCGCGCGCTCGGTTACGAATGAGATCCCAACGGCTAAATGCAACACCTGCAACCTACCGACCCTTGAAAGGGTTCCCCGAAATACCCCTCTACCTGACCCAATACTTAGAATTCCTTAAATAGAAACTTCATTTCTCGATTTTTGTCAAGCGATTTGGGATTTGGGACCACTGTGAGGCGGGGTAAGTTGTCACAGACCCCGGGGTAAGTTGTCCCGAGTATTTTAAATGGTGAAAACGGGTTTCATTGTATTGTCTCCTGGAAACCACAAAACAGTCAACCTAGACTCCGAACACCCCACAAACCATGCCAAATCTCACACAGACTCCGAGAATCTTGAAAAAGTTGACCTCAACTCAAAAAACCATGGTCAAGTCAAAATGGGGTGGGTTTTAACACGTGACAACTTGCCCCATTCATTTTGTGACAACCTGCCCCAACCCGCTATTTTGTTTGAAAATTTGCACATCTTGCTGACCCGCCATTCAAATATCAACAATATGTACATCAAATGAAAGCGTTAAGAATAACCTTTCCGAATATCGTGTAGCGAAATTTCTCAAGGCAGTCTAGAAAATGAGAAAAAAACATATTAGAAGATGGAAAATAATTACTTTTCGGGTCCGATTTCAGTTTATCGATCACTGCGAGACCGAATATGATGCGATATTCAATTTAACGACATTAGTTTGTTTCAAACATCGAACTACAACTTTGATCTATAGCACCGTTTGATCTGTTATCTAGCGGTGGAGATATGGACACTGTGACAACTAACCCGTGTGACAACTAGCCCCGGTCTCCCCTACGCGTTTTTCACTAAGTCGAAGATTAGGAAAAAAAACCTGGGATGATTTTAAGATGGTTGAGGTCTAATATTGGTCGAGTTGGCGTGAAATGCCCCATATGCAATTACGATGTATCGGTAAAAATTCGAAAAAACTTATTGCAAAAAAATTATTGCAAAATAGTTCAAGAAATGATGAAGTAAAAAAAAAATTAATATTGATCAGAAAAGTGACGCACGATATGTCTCATAGGAATTTATATCTCGTAAGTGATCATACGTTCTTGTCGTTCTGTCTGACCTCTCTAGTGTAGTCTGAATGTACAGAAATTTTGCCTACTTCTATTTTAGAAACATTACTGAATTAACGAGAATTGACAGAATTAAGAGCATACTACACTCATTTTTTACTCTTCTTACCGACCTTACCGGGTTTTCACTGATAGCAAAGCCTACGCGTCGCGAGCGCGGAAAAGGAACCAAGAGTGCAATTCTAAATGGAATTCCGAATATATATATCGGAAAACTTCTTTGTTTCATGCAACAATGAAGACGTATTCTTGAAAACTGCACAAAATGGTAATTGTTTGTGCAGTTTTCAAGAATACGTCTTCATTGTTGCATGAAACAAAGAAGTTTTCCGATATATATATTCGGAATTCCATTTAGAATTGCACTCTTGGTTCCTTTTCCGCGCTCGCGACGCGTAGGCTTTGCTATCAGTGAAAACCCCGTAAGGTCGGTAAAAAGAGTAAAAAATGAGTGTAGCATGCTCTTAATTGACAATACAAAAGTGATTTTGAATTGAACGATTTAATTTAGAGTATTTCACACAGAAAAATTTCAGTCAAATTTTCAGTCGTCGGTGCAGAAATGTAGTAAGCTTAGAAGTGTCCATAACCTCAGCGGTCGGATGACTTGTCGAATCGTTATTCGGAATATTTTTAATGGTAGAAATTTTTTTATTCTGATGAACTTACTTTGTCGGGAGTTTCTTCAACAATCTGTGTTTTTTTCCTAGCTCTGTATCTTGTAGTGTCATAGAGCTAGTTTACACCCTAGAAAAAATGGCGGCCTGACCTATACTGTGACCTATGCCCTGACCCAAGACAGGTCGCCTACCAAACGTTTACACCGGCGACTGTCTTTGAGGTGTACCTATAATTTAGGTCGACCTTGGGTCGAATTTAGTTCACCGTTTGGGTTAGGTTAGGTGAGCGATACCACCTAGCGTGAGATTTTGGTATACCACTGTTTACACGCTTATGGACAGAGGGCCCAGTTCAGGGCAGGGCATACGAAAAAGAGTCCTGACCCTACCTGAGATTGGCCGTCTCAAAAGTGTTTACAGCGTGTGACCCATATGAGACCTAAATGATTTAGGTCAAATTTGAGGTATAGGTCGCGGCCTAAACGGTGGGTGTAAACGAGCTCGTACGAAACATATTCGCCGGTTTAGCATAAATAACAATCTGTAGACACCCTAAACAACCAAACCTAAGCGATATATCCTTCGACGAGTACGAAAAATAAATGGTGTCGTTTGTATAGACCACGTTGTAAGGTACGTTCATTGACACTGCTTCCATCCCTATTTCACAGTTTATGAGCAAAGATCTAGCGTGTAAGGTTCATTGCTTCAATTTCATCTCTCTTTTTAACCGACTTAAAAAAAACAGAGGAGGTTCTCAATTCAGTTGGAATTTTTTATTCATTTTTTTTACCTCAGAACCCCATCATTTATAAACCGATGTTGAAAATCCTTTCTTTATTTGAGAGGATATTCTTTCAGATTGGTGCCATAGAAATTTCATCAAAATCGGTTGAGTAATTTGGTTTTCATTTGAAGTTTTTTCGTGTCACTCATGACGTTTGTGTCTATCGTACTCAAGAAAAAGATCGGTCTAGTATACATGTGCAACAGTTGGGACTGATAATATACCGTGAGTAACACTGGATACAGTTCGGTCGGTTTAGCCAAGGTCACAGCGGCGTGACCGTATACAGTAGGGTGGTCGTTATTCAAAGTCAAAATTAATTTTACCCTTTCCGCCCCCTCAATCGGTTCGAAATACGTGAAAAGTAACGCTGTAATTTTTTCAGATTAAAAAAAAAGTTTAACCTTTGACCACGGGGGTTGAAGTTTTCCATTTGAAATACATGGTTTTCCTGCGTTTGCAGTCACTATTTTTCAGTGGGCCTAAATATGTTTGTAAAATCTTGAAATTTTCAGAAATTCGACAACAAATTAGTTCGTTTTACCAATTGTAAGTGAATATCGAGAAAATAATCCAGACACAAAAGAGGAGACAATACTTAAGAATTCTCTACTTAACTCGTTTAGGAAATTATTCTATTTTAAATACATTTATAAAAAAACGAGGTAGCAAAATTAAAAAGAAAATATACAAAAAAATTATGAAAAAAATAAATTATTATCGTGATGTTATACAACATTTCGAGAGTAGGGGTTTGGGAAATTTTTTCAATGTAGCAACATGCTTGTAAACTAATTTCTGAAAATTTCAAGTTTTTCATCTGTACGTAACAGATCAGTAATATAGCTGGATTTATGTCATGATTCCAAACATAATGGTTTCGTAACACTGTTCTAATTTTGTTTAAAAAAAATGCCTCAACTGTTATGTTCGACTTAATCACAAAGTGAGTAAACGAGGAGACGTAACGGTGCAAAACCAACACAAGGGCACGCTTTGCGTCCGTGCGAACGTTCGTGTGTCGGGTGCGTTCAGCAACAACTGAAGCGTATGCCTGTGTTGGTTTCGCAGTGTTACGTTTCCTCGTGCACTCACGGTATTTCTGTATGCTGCAGAAGGCGAAGATGACATCAAAAACCAAGTAAACAATGGCGGTCGATTAGTTATACCAATTGGGCTACCATCTTCAGACTCCGAAGAAATCATGAAACCATCGCGAGTAAGTAGACTCGAAATCCTACATCATTGAATCACTATGCAAATGAGATTCAAAGTCAATGCAAAATTTTCACAGTACACTTCAAAAATTAAAGATTATAATAAATTTCAAAATCTGTTTCTGAATATCATTCTTATCAACAGAAGCAGAAGTCGACTAATTTAGTACAAGACGTACAGAAGAAGAAAAATGACGAAGTTTTGAAGAAACTGAGGTCTCACACCTTCTTATCAACACGGGAATCGTTAATTACCGATTCAGCTGACACAGAGATTCGAGAAAGTGATAAAATTGAAGCTTTGAAAAAAAAAAATTGCTGAATTGGAAGACAAAATGAACAAATCTGTACCAGGTTAGCATATATTATACTTATGGTGCAAAGTCAATGCCGTATAAATTTGTCTTATGATAGCACTTATATGTATGAAATGAATCGTTGGGATGGTTGTTGTACATGCATTCAGAACTCATCACTTGTTGATGATAGTTAACCTTGACAAATATTTCGTAGATGATGACAACATAGGGAGGGAAAAATGCAGAGTTCGGAGAGATCTATTCGGAAACCATGTGGAATCGTTCGTACAGCAAGAACACCTTGATCAAGGTAAGGATGACATCTGGTACTTTTGTGATATGACGTGCGAGTCAGCAACAGCATATGCTGCAGAAGTTCAAAATAATTCTATGAATTCAATCGTAACAATTATTCAACACTCTGCACCGATATGTTATTTTTATTTTTGTGTGTTTATCAAAATCGTGAAACATTACTGATTTACTTGACATGCGTGAACTGGAATGAAAGGAAAACTCGTGCAAAATACGCTCCATCTACTCTTACAACATAATTTATGCTACAGATTGTTGAAAACAATCTCCATTCATATGGGAATTATAAAGTAGTTTCAGACATGTTTGTACACCCAACGTATCATACCAAGCTGCAAAATGCAATACTCTGTATTCATACAAAATTACAGTAAATAATGAGACTGACGACGAAAGAGGATTGGACAAGTCAGTCAATCCCCCTGCTGCAGTGAAACCAGTCATCACGAAGATTAAGTCCGTAAATCTGGATTTGAAAAACTACAAGGGACTGAAAACGGGCGATGAAGCGGGGAAACATGCTCCAAATCCAAGTTTGTTGATATTTCATAGAATTATGACTATTTTATCAATTAAACTGATAACTTTCAAGTCATGAAAGGTGAAATTCGTTCAAGTCGAGTTCATTTTATTTTGAAAATTTTTGAAGATTTTGAAGCGCTTTAGTGGAATTTATATTCTTATTCTTTATATTCTACTCACAATGAGATATTATTTTCCCATAATTGGTAGAAAAAATACTGGAATAAGCATGAGAGATCGTATGGAGAGCGGCCCGTCTAACGCTAATATACCCGTTGGATTATTAGACGATGATATCGTATCACACAACGATCTGCCAGATCCTAATCTCGAGAGCAGCGATGAAGATGACCCTTCAAGGGTGCAACGTATCCCACTTCGTGAAAAGAAGAGAAAAGCTGGTATTGTTTCATCGGTTTTACAAATGCTCAACACTAAGTTTAACAATTTCTTCAGACTGTTGTATGGCAAGATCAAAATTGAAAGGTTGTTTGAAATTGAATTATATTCCATCCTTGTTTTCAATGTCACACTTTGCTGTCAATGGCAATTACCAAGTTATTTATGAAAATAACGGTCATAAATTAAACCTTTTGTAGAGTGATGGAAATCATGTAACTGCAAAAATAGTGTTTGCCCTTTCTTAAATTGTAGTGTGCTGTTGGTAGAAGGCCATCTTCATATTAATACTTCTGAAATTATACTCAACATTAGACACCATTCAATAACGACCAGTTAGGTACGATTACTAACCTGATCTTGAGCAAGACTGATGTGTCCAATTATTACTGTCTCATCTAGAGAATATTCAAAGAGGTATAAAAAAAAAAAATCCACCGAGATGTCGATCAAGCTCTGCAGTACTACGAAAATGAAGATGCTGACCCAAACGCAAGGAAGCGATACGAAGTTGTTGACAATAAGGTATAATCGCTAGTATTAAAGAATTGACTTTCAAACATAATTATCCTCTGAAGGTGGTTTCTTGTATGTAGCAGTTGTCTGTAAACAGAAGGCAAAGTCGTGTACATCATTGCTTTGCCTATAACGGATGTGTCACTAGTAGGACTGGTTCATTCACATGTACACCGCACCCTTTAAGTTGCATTTATATTAATAATAACGACGGGTGTGTCGCCCAAGATGGGATTATGATGTAAATCAATCGGAAGTGATACGTTTTTATTGAAAGAACTGATGAGAAAAATTAACAGACGATCCGGGAATCGAACCTGGGATCCACGGATGCTTAGCCGGCGACTTACTCCACTAGACCTGTGGGCGAAGAAGGTGGTCTAGTGGAGTAAGTCTCCGGCTAAGCATCCGTGGATCCCGGGTTCGATTCCCGGATCGTCCTTTAATTTTTCTCATTAGTTTTTTTCAATAAAAACGTATCACTTCCAATAATTATCCTCTGTTACATGCAATATTGTAATTATATGCTCGCTTTTGCTTGATATTTTGTATGAAACATATCATACTTTTAACGTAGGCAAGAGGTATAAGATTGTTTATTTACAGATATACTTAGGGGGAGGCATCGAAGTGTCTTCCACGGTGTGGTATTTGCTTCAATTGAACAAGCCACAGATTTTTTTCTCTGGGCTGCTCGAAATGCTGTGGCCTAACTACGTTCTGATGAATCGCTGCCAAAATTTGAAGAAAGTGTCGACGAGACTGCGGGATCGGTCTCCGATGAAGGAATTCACCCCAGAGAAGAAAAGTCTATGTTATAGTGAGTATTACCTTATAAAAGACACATTTCCATTTTTTACCAAGAAAACTGAAATAAAATGAGAAGAATTGATGACATTCATGGGAGAGCACGGTGGCTCATGGTCGGTTCGATCCCCGCAATTTTTTTTCAATGCGGTTTTCGGAGATGAAGTTTAAAGGTTAAATACTTTTCAATACATTATTGTTATTTTGACTTTTCAGAGTTGTATGCGGATTATCTGGACGCTAAAAAAATTAAAGGATTGGAAAAGCTAAGTTGTTTGGCAAAGGTCCCATATTTAATCACAACTAAAATTAACTACTTGAGATCCACGAATTATGAAAAAGGGACCTGAGATACAAACGTGTTTCTTCACAACTTCTATTTCTATCTAGTTCATCTTGAAACATTATCGAAGTATATATTTAACTTGCTATATTTTACTTTTCTGTTTTTTTTACGCAACTTTCAATCGTACAAGTTCTCATCGATAGAACAATTATCGTTTTTTAATTTTGTTTTACTGAAACGTTTAATCGATCTAGTCTCCTAATCCGAGAGAATTTCGAATTCTCATCTATAGAACAATTATCGTTTTTGATGGTGATGATATCGGACTATACGAACCAATTTCATTCGTTATGCCTCTAACTGAGGAACGGCACTCAATTCGAGTGCATTCAGACCACAGAAAGGCCGAAAAAAACTGATTTACAGTTTTTTATTAAAAATCTTTCGAGTAGTCCGATATCATCACCATCATAATGTAAAGAGACGAACGATAGAGTCACACAAAACAATTATCGTTTTTTTTATTTTGTCTTACTGAAACGTTTAATCGATCTAGTCTCCTAATCCGAGAGAATTTGGAATTCTCATCTATAGAACAATTATCGTTTTTTAATTTTGTTTTACTGAAACGTTTAATCGATCTAGTCTCCTAATCCGAGAGAATTTCGAATTCTCATCTATAGAACAATTATCGTTTTTTAATTTTGTTTTACTGAAACGTTTAATCGATCTAGTCTCCTAATCCGAGAGAATTTCGAATTCTCATCTATAGAACAATTATCGTTTTTTTTATTTTGTCTTACTGAAACGTTTAATCGATCTAGTCTCCTAATCCGAGAGAATTTTGAATTCTCATCTATAGAACAATTATCGTTTTTTAATTTTGTTTTACTGAAACGTTTAATCGATCTAGTCTCCTAATCCGAGAGAATTTCGAATTCTCAACTATAGAACAATTATCGTTTTTTTTTATTTTGTCTTACTGAAACGTTTAATCGATCTAGTCTCCTAATCCGAGAGAATTTCGAATTCTCATCTATAGAACAATTATCGTTTTTTTTATTTTGTTTTACTGAAACGTTTAATCGATCTAGTCTCCTAATCCGAGAGAATTTTGAATTCTCATCTATAGAACAATTATCGTTTTTTAATTTTGTTTTACTGAAACGTTTAATCGATCTAGTCTCCTAATCCGAGAGAATTTTGAATTCTCATCTATAGAACAATTATCGTTTTTTAATTTTGTTTTACTGAAACGTTTAATCGATCTAGTCTCCTAATCCGAGAGAATTTCGAATTCTCATCTATAGAACAATTATCGTTTTTTTTATTTTGTCTTACTGAAACGTTTAATCGATCTAGTCTCCTAATCCGAGAGAATTTTGAATTCTCATCTATAGAACAATTATCGTTTTTTAATTTTGTTTTACTGAAACGTTTAATCGATCTAGTCTCCTAATCCGAGAGAATTTTGAATTCTCATCTATAGAACAATTATCGTTTTTTAATTTTGTTTTACTGAAACGTTTAATCGATCTAGTATTGTAAGTTGAACGCTTTACAAGTCGTGATTGACAGAACAAAGACATTTTTAACGGGCTGTGAAAAGAACAGACGCGCAGTTATTGCACTTACAATTAAAATAATTTGATTGTGATACAATATTTAGTCAATATGGTGTACTAAGTTTGTAGCTTTATAAGTTCTGGCAGTAAAAACGTGTTTTTTAACAGGCTGTTGAAAAAACAGACGTGCAGTCTCTGCACTTTAAATGATATTGAAAAACAAAATTAATGCGTGAGTTTCTCTTTTGATTCAACATTAAATCTAATACCTAAACTATACCTGCATTGAGTACTACAAGTAGTGATAGATATCGAAAATAATCTTGTCATGAATTGTTGGAACAAGAAAATGTGATGTGAAATGAGATCTGTCATTATTGAAAAAAAAAAAAAAACGGCTATACCGAATAAATATTTTCTCGAAATCCCAATGTGCTATCAATTTATCAAATGTCTTTTTTCCCACCCTGACTCCATTATATAGTTAGGGGCTGTCCATATATTACGTAACGCAAATTGGGGGGGGGAGGGGTAAGTAGTCACCGTTACTATTTTGTTACGCGGGGGGGGTGTTACGTAACCGTAGCCTCAACGGTGTTTTTGGTCAATTTATCAATTTATACTTCTAAACTTCGTCAACTCGCGATAAAACCGACTTACGTATTTCAACATTGCGCGCCACCGGGCGCCGCATGTGCGCAGTCGACTTTAAGCAAGAGTGCAACTCAGGATACCAATCACACACGCCTTTGCCCTGACAAGGGCATGACCTTGCTACTAGACACGGTTTGTTATTCATCTAATTTACCAAAAATTACGTAACGATGAGGAGGGGGGGGGGTGATGCCCAGTGTTACGGTTCCGTTACAGGGGGGGAGGGGGGGGTCAAAAATCTTCGAAAATAGCGTTACGTAATATATGGACAGCCCCTTACTCAATTTAAATTCGCGATTCATTGTCGGTTCAGGTTGAATTGTGTATTATTTGATGTGATAAAATACACAATGATTGAATGGTAACAAATTATATAAAAAATCATACAAAAAAATACATAATGAATCACATAATAAATAACGTAAGGATTCCGGTCAAGTTCTTACGTAATGTATTACGTAATTCATTATGTATTTTTTCATGTAATAATTTACATGATCTTTTTCAGTAGGAATGTTACTCTGAAAGAAAAAAAAAGAAGAATAACAAGCTGTCGTACAATTCAACCATTTATCATTGAAAGTTTTGCTGTTTTTCATAAACATGATGTCTTTTCGTCTGAGGCCGAATCCGCGTGGATTCACCCAGATTTTCCGGCCATGTTTTTTGTGGAGGCTGAAACTTTTTTTAGGGATTTTTCGGCGTATTTTAAGCGACCCGTGTCCGAGGGTTTTGCCCGAAAATTTTTTGAAGGACCGTATTTATTAATTTTAAATTTGGCGAGAAAATCAGTCTTTTTAAAACGAATTTCAGAAAAACTGCTGTAAAATTGAGCCAAATGGACTGATTTTGACGATTTTTTTTTCAAAATGTTCAGAATTTCCTCACCTTTTAGGTCACACCTATAGTTTTTGATTTTATTGCAATGCGAGTCCACAATTTTGAAAAAACTGAAAAGATTCGAAAATTTTCAAGTCAAAATATCTCAAAACACCACATCTTTTTTTTCGCTCGTTTTTTTATATGTTTTTGTACATGAACAGTACTAACTTCTCCGAAAGCGGCATCCCCAGTACTTTTTTTAAACGCAAGATATAGCCGATTTTCGAAAATAACAGGTTTTTTTTTTGGCGTTTTCGCCGTTTTCACGTGTTGTATCGAGTTTGAATATCTAATACGCTTCAAAAGTCATAGCTGTGATACCTACATTACATTTTAAGGGCATGCTGGACTCAGATTTCCATATTTAAAAAATAATGAAGCCGGATATGAACGGGGGGGTGTTTAATGGGTTCCTTAGACGATTTGTAATCAAATTGGTAGCTGCATGAACGTGTATCTCACCAAAATCGAGTAAAATAAGGCTTTTTTGTTTCGCGAAGCGTGGGGACCGTCACTTGTTTTCACTGATATCACCGACTACGCATCACAAGGGTGGAAACGAACCATTGAGCGCCCTCAGGAATATAATTCCACTCACATATATCGCAAAACTTGTTCATTTCACTCAACGATGAAGACGAAAAATTGTTTCCAAAAAAAGACTGTAATTTTTCTCGGTATAAAGCACCGGCCGCGGCCATGTTGGATCGTTTCGCGTTACGAGTCGGGCCGAGCAGCGCTTGCCAACCTTCGTCTCGCGGTCCTGCGTTTCACGAACCGCCGTTCCTTGTTCAGCGCTATGACAGCTGAGCGGGAATTCAAACGGAAATAATTCGGAATAATAGTTATAACTAATAGTTATAACAAATGTAAGGTATGTATAAGTTGTAAAAGATTGTAAATTAGTCTAATTGTAAGTAGTAATGTATTCGATGAAGTTATGGAGACGGAAACCATGTAACCCCGAGGGGAACAATAAATAAACATACATAAACATACATAATAATTATAATAATGCATTGTTATTATTATTATTATTATCATTATTATTATTATCATTAATATGATTATTATTACTATTATTATCATTATAATTACAATTTCCGAAATAATAATCATAACAATTAATATAATAATAATAATTATTATTATCATTGAAAAAAATTTACTCGAAAGTGGTGTGAATGAAAATGAAAACGTATGCGCCATTTTTTTTTTTTTTTGTACTAACACTGAAATCCTGTGAAACGCACAGAATAATCAAAATTCCGATTCTTTTGAGAGATTTTCAAGTTTCAGCATAAAAAAACTGGACAAGGCAGAGGTATAGAGTCGTAAACGCCATTTATTATTCGATTTTTTTTTATCTTGAAAATGTTGTGAAAATCGGAATTTCAATTTTTTCCGTAATAATGATGATGATGATGATGATGATGATGATGATGATGACGACGATAATGATGATGATGACGATAATAATAATAATAATAATAATAATAACAATTATTATTATCATAATATTATGATAATAATTATTATTATTATGATAATAACAATATGATAATTATTATTATTATCATTGCAAAAAATTTACTCGAAAGTGGTGAAATTTGTAAATGGAAATGAAAATTATGCGCCATTTTTTTTTCTTTTTCTACAAAAACTCTAAAATCCTGTGAAACGCATAAAAAAGTCTGATTTCAGAGTTCTTTATGTGAAATTTTCAAAATTCAAAATTCCAAAAAAAAAAAAAACATTGACAGGGTAACGTATAAAGTCGCATAGTCGTAGTACGCCATTTTTTTCACAAATACTCGTGTCCTGTGCAACGCATAGAAGAATTGAAATTCCGATTTTCACAACATTTTCAAGATAAAAAAAATCGAATAATAAATGGCGTTTACGACTCTATACCTCTGCCTTGTCCAGTTTTTTTATGCTGAAACTTGAAAATCTCTCAAAAGAATCGGAATTTTGATTATTCTGTGCGTTTCACAGGATTTCAGTGTTATACAATTATTATAATAATAATATTATGATAATAATTGTTATTATTATTATGATAATAACAATATGATATAACTATTATTATTATCATTGTAAAAAATTTACTCGAAAGTGGTGAAATTTGTGAATGAAAATGGAAACGTATGCGCCATGTTTTTGTCTACCAACACTGAAATCCTATGAAACGCACAGAATAATCAAAATTCCGATTCTTTTAAGAGATTTTCAAGTTTCAGCATAAAAAAACTGGACAAGGCAGAGGTATAGAGTCGTAAACGCCATTTATTATTCGATTTTTTTTTATCTTGAAAATGTTGTGAAAATCGGAATTTCAATTTTTTTCGTAATAATAATGATGATGATGATGATGATGATGATGATGATGACGACGATAATGATGATGATGACGATAATAATAATAATAATAATTATTATTATTATCATAATATTATGATAATAATAATTATTATTATGATAATAACAATATGATAATTATTATTATTATCATTGCAAAAAATTTACTCGAAAGTGGTGAAATTTGTAAATGGAAATGAAAACTATGCGCCATTTTTTTTTTCTTTTTCTACAAAAACTCTAAAATCCTGTGAAACGCATAAAAAAGTCTGATTTCAGAGTTCTTTATGTGAAATTTTCAAAATTCAAAATTCAAAATTCAAAAAAAAAAAAAACATTGACAGGGCAACGGTATAAAGTCGTATAGTCGTAGTACGCCATTTTTTTCACAAATACTCTTGTCCTGTGCAACGCATAGAAGAATTGAAATTCCGATTTTCACAACATTTTCAAGATAAAAAAAAAATAAAAATAAAGGGCGTATACGACTTTACACCTCTGCCTTATCTAGTTTTTTTATGCTGAAACTTGAAAATCTCTCAAAAGAATCGGAATTTTGATTATTCTGTGCGTTTCACAGGATTTCAGTGTTAGTACAAAAAAAAAAATGGCGCATACGTTTTCATTTTCATTCACACCACTTTCGAGTAAATTTTTTTCAATGATAATAATAATAATTATTATTATAATAATTGTTATGATTATTATTTCGGAAATTGTAATTATAATGATAATAATAGTAATAATAATAATAATAATAATAATAATAATAATAATAATAATAATAATAATAATAATAATAATAATAATAATAATAATGATAATGATAATAATGATAATGATAATAATAACAATGCATTATTATAATTATTATGTATGTTTATGTATGTTTATGTATGTTTATTTATTGTTCCCCTCGGGGTTACATGGTTTCCGTCTCCATAACTTCATCGAATACATTACTACTTACAATTAGACTAATTTACAAATTTTTACAACTTATACATACCTTACATTTGTTATAACTATTATTATTCCGAATTATTTCCGTTTGAATTCCCGCTCAGCTGTCATAGCGCTGAACAAGGAACGGCGATTCGTGAAACGCAGGACCGCGAGACGAAGGTTGGCAAGCGCTGCTCGGCCCGACTCGCAACGCGAAACGATCCAACATGGCCGCGGCCGGTGCTTTATACCGAGAAAAATTACAGTCTTTTTTTGGAAACAATTTTTCGTCTTCATCGTTGAGTGAAATGAACAAGTTTTGCGATATATGTGAGTGGAATTATATTCCTGAGGGCGCTCAATGGTTCGTTTCCACCCTTGTGATGCGTAGTCGGTGATATCAGTGAAAACAAGTGACGGTCCCCACGCTTCGCGAAACAAAAAAGCCTTATTTTACTCGATTTTGGTGAGATACACGTTCATGCAGCTACCAATTTGATTACAAATCGTCTAAGGAACCCATTAAACACCCCCCCGTTCATATCCGGCTTCATTATTTTTTAAATATGGAAATCTGAGTCCAGCATGCCCTTAACATTTTATAAATATGAAAAACGAATTTTAATCAACCACAACCCGCTACCAGAGTCCTACTTGAACGAAAAATGTTTCAAAATAAACATTTCAGATACGTTAATTTTTCAATAAAAACCACAATTATTTTTCATGTTTCTTGAACTTTTTCTTCATAATCATATAGGTCTAAACTCTCACGAATTTGTGATGTATTTGCCCCTGACTCATTTCACACCGAGAGAATAATCTAGCGAGATCAACCGAAGTCTGCTCGGAATTACCGAAGTGGTTTAAAAGGTCTCTCGTCGGTTCTATGCTTCAAGCGAGAGCAAGCGAAACAGAGATACCTGTTAGCGGTGCGCGCGTAGTGCAGTTGATATATTTATTTCACTCCGTGCGTAAAGCGTGACTTTTCGCACGCAAGCGTGCGTATAATCGGACTTTACCCGCGTTTGTGATATAAAATTTTGTTCGATACATGTGCGAAAGTTGTTTTTCTACTCGTGAGATTGTCACCCTCGCTTTGCTCGGGCGACAAACCTCCCACTCGTGCCAAAACAAACCTTTCGCTCTTGTATCGAAATATACTATTCTCTCACACTCTTCCTCACATTAAACATAGAATCAAAAGGCTTTCCTCCGCTAACTACAACGAATGACTTCGGTTGATCTCGCTAGATTATTCTTTCGGTGTGAAATGAGTCATCGGCAAATACATCACAAATTCGTGAGAGTGTATACCTATATGATTATGAAGAAAAAGTTCAAGAAACATGAAAAACAATTGTGGTTTTTATTGAAAAATTAACGTATCTGAAATGTTTATTTTGAAACGTTTTTCGTTCAACTAGGACTCTGGTAGTGGGTTGTGGTTAATTAAAATTCGTGTTTCATATTTATAGAATGTTAAAATGTAATGTAGGTATCACAGCTATGAATTTTAAAGCCTATTCAATCTTCAAACTCGATGTAACACGTGAAAACGGCGAAAAACGCCAAAAAAACTGTATTTTCGAAAATCTGCTATATCTTGGGTTTAAAAAAGGTACTGGGGATGCCGCTTTGGGAGAAGTTAGTACTGTTCATGTACAAAAACATATTAAAAAACGAGCGAAAAAAAAGATGTGGTGTTTTGAGATATTTTGACTTGAAAATTTTCGAATCTTTTCAGTTTTTTCAAAATTGTGGACTCGCATCGCAATAAAATCAAAAACTATAGGTGCGACCTGAAAGGTGATGAATCAGTCCATTTGGCTCAATTTTACATCAGTTTTTCTGAAATTCGTTTTAAAAAGACTAATTTTCTCGCCAAATTTGAAATTAATAAATACGGTCCTTCAAAAAATTTTCGGGCAAAACCCTCGGACCCGGGTCACTTAAAATACGCCAAAGAACCCCTAAAAAAAGTTTCAGCCTCCACAAAAAACATGGCCGGAAAATCTGGGTGAATCCACGCGGATTCGGCCCTGAATAGATCTACATGCAAAAAGATGTATTGTTTATGCTGCATAGCTTTTTGGATGTTATCGAAACCTTTATGATCAAAGATCCACTTCAACGAATAAAAATCATACTTCACAAGAAAAGAATGGATTGTAACTGATGTAGCTGTGGAAAAAAAAGACTGGGGCCTGCCCGAACAACACAGTTGGCAAAAAGACAACTTAAAGTCGACTTTTTTCGGCCATCCTATAGTCGACTTGAAATGTCGACGTATAGACGACCTTTCGGGGTCGACTTTAAGTCTAGTTGAAAATGCCGACGCATAGTCGACTCATATTAACTGGGTGTAGCCATTGTTTGAGCTGACTTTTGAGTCAACTTAAAGTCGGCTGTAAGTCGACTAGTAGGTGGCGGTAATGGCGTAATGCCCGGTTATAGGTTAAAGCCTCACCCACGCCTCCAAGCACGATGCCGAGACACGGGATTGCGGAAAGTGTTGTGTCGTTTATATAGAGATCAGTGTGTCGAACACGCTTTGAGCGTGGCAGTAAGATAAAAGTGAGAAAAGTCTAAAAGTCTCTCAACGACCAAGGCCGAATATCCTCAAAAGGTGAGAAGTTTCATCTCATCCGCATATGTAAAAAAATTAAGACAACTTTCAGTTTCCCGTGAAAACATAACCTGACCAGTGTCGCGTCTGTGGTACGTTCGAAAGGTCCGTTTTACACTTTCGTAATAATGCAGCTTTCCTGCTCGCGGAATTCAGCGATTTTGCTGTGATGACGATGAGCGTGATCCAATGGTAGTAAATCGGTAGATGAGGATGTTTATTGTAGCCGAAAAGGATAGAAGTCTCAATGATTGCGAATAAAGTTTGACCCCGCGCGATCTTCGCCAAGTTAATCACCGATGTTTTTTAATGTTTCGAGTGTAGTGGGATCTATGAAGAGGTCTGTTTTTGAAGGTTTGAAAACCTTCCCTACTGAGGGTTGGCGGGGGTGGGGAGCGTTACGCGTTACATGTGACGTTACGCTGGAAGCGTCACGCGAAAGCGTTACACTCGGAAGGACGGGATAGCAGCAGGAGGGCGGGGGTGGAGTAGAGAGAGAGAAAGAGGGAGGGGGGAGCGTTACGCGTTACATGTGACGTTACGATGTTCTATCGTGAAACTCATTATGTAGTTATTTATTGAAATCTAAAGGATGGGATCTAAAAGAGATTCAATACACAATCAATTTTGTGACACTCTGGCTAAAAGTTCATTTTATCTTATTCTGGTTGGGCGCCAATTGCGAAAGCAATGATTTAAAAAATTATCCAATCGGAGAGATGGAATGTATTCTCTTTAATCTAGGGTGTTGGAGAAATCTCCTGGGTCTAGACATTCATTAAAATCAATAGAATACAGTTCGATAATTAGATGGTAAAATCATAAGACGTTTATTTAGGTAAAGACCTTTGGAGTATCATTAAATAATGATCTCCGTTTATTTAATTACTTAAGAACAATTACAAACATTATTAAGAGTTTATATTTAATAACGGAATGAGGATCTAACCTTGACTTATAATCTCCTCCAAGATTATCTCCTAACTTATAAATTATGACTTGAATAACGATATTTTCAATATTATTACCCTTGATAATAAAAGAAAATGATTTTAATAATTATATTAGAAGTATCGGTCAAGTTAAATCTTTAAAGATAATTAACCAATCTCAATTAGGAGTATCGGTCGAGTAGTGGAAGACTGATCGATAATACATCCTAAACTAAATAAGGGTATCGGTCAAGCATTAAAAATGATAGGAACGAATTTTGGTTTCTAAGGTCCAATCAAACTCCACGTGTTAACGTTTCAGCCCAGGAGAGGGCCCTCTTCAGAACTGTAGACAATTTTTATTTACAGAAAAATAATACAATATAATCCGAAAAAATAAAATAACAATTAATAATACTTACAATTATCATCTTAATGACTAGACATCGACAAATGACGACCGATAACGATATATCTGTTATAGAAATTTATAGGTTAGAAATGATTATCAAGTTTTTAAACTTTCTCGACCAATCGAACACAACTTACGTATAAAAAGAGACCTTGTAAAGTTCTTAGAAGTTTTTATCCGGGTCTTTTAAGACCGTTTTAGGACGGATTATCATTTTTGACTCGTTAAATAAACAGATTAATAATCTTGAAAACCGAAGTGGGATTAACCTCGAACGAGCTGTTCCGGAAGAGACCAGTTGACCATAGATAACAGTATGTATAGAGTCTATCGTAAGGCGGTAAACAGAGACCGATTCAAATGGTCGGAAATTCCACTTTGGTTTTTGTACAATGAATGGTTACATTAGACCGAAATACGTAGCGCTCAGGTTATTGACATCGCTTCTTAGGTTAATACTGGTTTTGTCCGCTACTATGTGGCACATTTCCTGGATTAGTCGTTTGTGTTTGTTTGGTTCTTTTTTCAAAACCACGACCTCATCAAATTTGAAATTGTGGTCTCTGTCAATCCTATGTTTGGTCAGGGCTGTATGTTCCTTCTCCTGTCGATTGATATTTTTATCGTGTTCCTTCATTCTAGTTTTAAGCCATCTGCCCGTTTGACCTATGTAGGATGACTGACAACCTCCACAAGGTATTTTATACACAACATTTGATGTAAGAGGTAGCGGAGTTTTATCCTTCAAAGGGTTGAACAACCTTGTCAAATCGTTGACATTTTTGAAATTGCAAGACACATTAAAGGGTTTAAGCGCTCTAGCAACAGTTTGTGATAGTCCTTTTACATACGGGAAACAAAAACGAGCAAGATTTCGTTCTAATGTAGACTCATCTGTAGCATAAGGGTTTCTCGATCTTTCTATAAGCGTTTTTAACCTTTTTTGAATATGTGTGTCCACAAAACTCCCAGGATAGTTGTTCTCCCCCAAAACTTCCCTTACCAGTGCGAGGTTTTTTAAATGGAATTGTTCATCTGACAATAAAACACTGCGATCAACAAGGCCGTAAATAACACCGATCTTCTGTTTGACTGGATGGTGCGAATTGAAGTTCAAGTATTTTCGAGCCCAAGTGGGTTTATGATACCAATCCGTAACTAGGCCAGTGTCATTGTTGATGACAGACAAGTCCAAGAAGTTAATTTTGGCGTCAGCAGGTAACTCTACAGTAAATTGTAAACGAGGATGGTAATTATTGAACGTCTCCAAAACTAACTGTACACTATCTTTAGGGATACATATCAAAATGTCATCCACGTATCTTACATAGAACGACACCGGAAAGGGAAGTGTTGCGAGGCAACTGATTTCTAAATCCTCCATCACTAGATTAGATAGAATAGGTGAAAGAGGTGACCCCATCGGCAAACCGAAGGTTTGGGAATACGACTGATTGTTGAAATTAAAACAGGCTGCGTCAAAACAAAGTTGTAGTGCTTCCGTGAACCGATCTAATGATAGCTTTGTCTCTTTAGATATTAAGTTCCAGCGGTTCGACACCGCGGTTAACGCTAAGTCCTTCGGTACGTTCGTGAATAATGACACCACATCCAGCGATACCATCCAGTGTTCCGGAGGGACAACAAATTCTCTAATCCGAGCAACCAATTGGAAACTGTCCTTGACATTAGAGACGGGCACAGGGCAAGCCTTTAGAATATAATTGATATGTTTAGCCAAAGAGTAAGTAGGGCTATCCAGAAAGGAGACAATCATCCTGAGTGGATTATTTGGTTTGTGGATTTTGGGCAAACCATAGGCTTTTGCTGGTAAACTATTATAGGTGCTGAGCCTACTTTTTCTAGAATCATCGATTAGCTTGTCCTTATGCCAGCCTCTAACCAACTTGTTCACTTTATTTTGTAGCGTTACTGTTGGGTCTTTCTTCAATGATATGTAAGTATCGGAATCAGCCAGCATGTTTGACATTTTTTCCTCGTATTCAGTTTTTTCCATTATAACCGTTGTGTTGCCTTTATCAGCTTTTAAGAATAACAATTCGGGATGTTCTTTACGGAATTTAACAGCACTCTTCATTTTCAGAGAGAAACCTCTATCGATATCCTCTTTCCTTGTTGGAGCTTTCAAGTTATTCTTTAGCACTCTTGCCAACTCACACCTAGCTTTGTTCCGATTTTCTTGATCGATATAATGAATTTTCGATTCTAATTCAGCTATAAACTCTGTCACTGGAATGTTTTCCTTCCTCAAGGCAACTCCGAACTTCTTACCTAAAGAGAACACCTCTTTGACTTCAGACGGGATCGAAACATCTGTGAGGTTAACTAACCATTTTGAACTCGCATGATCTTTAGCTATCCGGTCCGTTTCGTCTACAATCGGTACCGTTGTGATACTTTTTCTCTTGTCGGGGAGTAAATTATTCAATAAAATAATAAAATAATATAAAACTTATAAAACCGGATAAAAACTTCTAAGAACTTTACAAGGTCTCTTTTTATACGTAAGTTGTGTTCGATTGGTCGAGAAAGTTTAAAAACTTGATAATAATTTCTAACCTATAAATTTCTATAACAGATATATCGTTATCGGTCGTCATTTGTCGATGTCTAGTCATTAAGATGATAATTGTAAGTATTATTAATTGTTATTTTATTTTTTCGGATTATATTGTATTATTTTTCTGTAAATAAAAATTGTCTACAGTTCTGAAGAGGGCCCTCTCCTGGGCTGAAACGTTAACACGTGGAGTTTGATTGGACCTTAGAAACCAAAATTCGTTCCTATGACACTAAATAAGGTCAAAACAAGAAAGAAGATTGATTAATCAGGCTGGTGGTATCCGATTGGACGAAGATGGGGTTTTTAGCGTGGGTCACCCGCCAACATGGCATCCACGCAGGACGTTTACTCAGTAGTTGGTCGACTACTGCGAAGAAACTGTTGGAAGTAAAAAACCAGCGTATCTTCCTACTGCGTTGCAAAGCTGAAAACGTTCTTCCCAAACATCTACAGTCCTTAAGTATTAATTTAGAATTCCAAAGCAATAAGTTTAGGATCAAGTATCATAACACTTTGAAAACTTTCAAGTTTAAACTATTAAACTTAGAGATCAGCGATGCACACTGCAAAGTATCGGCACTCATGTCCGAACTGGCTGGGTTATACGACCAAATTATACACGTTGTCCCATTCACTATACACAACCAGTTTTTCAAGACTCAGACTATCAAGATCACACGATTATCTATCATGTCGAAAGACAAAAGCCTTAAGAAATTGAATAATTTACTCCCCGACAAGAGAAAAAGTATCACAACGGTACCGATTGTAGACGAAACGGACCGGATAGCTAAAGATCATGCGAGTTCAAAATGGTTAGTTAACCTCACAGATGTTTCGATCCCGTCTGAAGTCAAAGAGGTGTTCTCTTTAGGTAAGAAGTTCGGAGTTGCCTTGAGGAAGGAAAACATTCCAGTGACAGAGTTTATAGCTGAATTAGAATCGAAAATTCATTATATCGATCAAGAAAATCGGAACAAAGCTAGGTGTGAGTTGGCAAGAGTGCTAAAGAATAACTTGAAAGCTCCAACAAGGAAAGAGGATATCGATAGAGGTTTCTCTCTGAAAATGAAGAGTGCTGTTAAATTCCGTAAAGAACATCCCGAATTGTTATTCTTAAAAGCTGATAAAGGCAACACAACGGTTATAATGGAAAAAACTGAATACGAGGAAAAAATGTCAAACATGCTGGCTGATTCCGATACTTACATATCATTGAAGAAAGACCCAACAGTAACGCTACAAAATAAAGTGAACAAGTTGGTTAGAGGCTGGCATAAGGACAAGCTAATCGATGATTCTAGAAAAAGTAGGCTCAGCACCTATAATAGTTTACCAGCAAAAGCCTATGGTTTGCCCAAAATCCACAAACCAAATAATCCACTCAGGATGATTGTCTCCTTTCTGGATAGCCCTACTTACTCTTTGGCTAAACATATCAATTATATTCTAAAGGCTTGCCCTGTGCCCGTCTCTAATGTCAAGGACAGTTTCCAATTGGTTGCTCGGATTAGAGAATTTGTTGTCCCTCCGGAACACTGGATGGTATCGCTGGATGTGGTGTCATTATTCACGAACGTACCGAAGGACTTAGCGTTAACCGCGGTGTCGAACCGCTGGAACTTAATATCTAAAGAGACAAAGCTATCATTAGATCGGTTCACGGAAGCACTACAACTTTGTTTTGACGCAGCCTGTTTTAATTTCAACAATCAGTCGTATTCCCAAACCTTCGGTTTGCCGATGGGGTCACCTCTTTCACCTATTCTATCTAATCTAGTGATGGAGGATTTAGAAATCAGTTGCCTTGCAACACTTCCCTTTCCGGTGTCGTTCTATGTAAGATACGTGGATGACATTTTGATATGTATCCCTAAAGATAGTGTACAGTTAGTTTTGGAGACGTTCAATAATTACCATCCTCGTTTACAATTTACTGTAGAGTTACCTGCTGACGCCAAAATTAACTTCTTGGACTTGTCTGTCATCAACAATGACACTGGCCTAGTTACGGATTGGTATCATAAACCCACTTGGGCTCGAAAATACTTGAACTTCAATTCGCACCATCCAGTCAAACAGAAGATCGGTGTTATTTACGGCCTTGTTGATCGCAGTGTTTTATTGTCAGATGAACAATTCCATTTAAAAAACCTCGCACTGGTAAGGGAAGTTTTGGGGGAGAACAACTATCCTGGGAGTTTTGTGGACACACATATTCAAAAAAGGTTAAAAACGCTTATAGAAAGATCGAGAAACCCTTATGCTACAGATGAGTCTACATTAGAACGAAATCTTGCTCGTTTTTGTTTCCCGTATGTAAAAGGACTATCACAAACTGTTGCTAGAGCGCTTAAACCCTTTAATGTGTCTTGCAATTTCAAAAATGTCAACGATTTGACAAGGTTGTTCAACCCTTTGAAGGATAAAACTCCGCTACCTCTTACATCAAATGTTGTGTATAAAATACCTTGTGGAGGTTGTCAGTCATCCTACATAGGTCAAACGGGCAGATGGCTTGAAACTAGAATGAAGGAACACGATAAAAATATCAATCGACAGGAAAAGGAACATACAGCCCTGACCAAACATAGGATTGATAGAGACCACAATTTCAATTTTGATGAGGTCGTGGTTTTGAAAAAAGAACCAAACAAACACAAGCGACTAATCCAGGAAATGTGCCACATAGTAGCGGACAAAACCAGTATTAACCTAAGAAGCGATGTCAATAACCTGAGCGCTACGTATTTCGGTCTAATGTAACCATTCATTGTACAAAAACCAAAGTGGAATTTCCGACCATTTGAATCGGTCTCTGTTTACCGCCTTACGATAGACTCTATACATACTGTTATCTATGGTCAACTGGTCTCTTCCGGAACAGCTCGTTCGAGGTTAATCCCACTTCGGTTTTCAAGATTATTAATCTGTTTATTTAACGAGTCAAAAATGATAATCCGTCCTAAAACGGTCTTAAAAGACCCGGATAAAAACTTCTAAGAACTTTACAAGGTCTCTTTTTATACGTAAGTTGTGTTCGATTGGTCGAGAAAGTTTAAAAACTTGATAATAATTTCTAACCTATAAATTTCTATAACAGATATATCGTTATCGGTCGTCATTTGTCGATGTCTAGTCATTAAGATGATAATTGTAAGTATTATTAATTGTTATTTTATTTTTTCGGATTATATTGTATTATTTTTCTGTAAATAAAAATTGTCTACAGTTCTGAAGAGGGCCCTCTCCTGGGCTGAAACGTTAACACGTGGAGTTTGATTGGACCTTAGAAACCAAAATTCGTTCCTATGACACTAAATAAGGTCAAAACAAGAAAGAAGATTGATTAAAAATGATTGACAATACATCCTGTATATTATGTAATATAGTTTTAAACCTTTAAAGGTAATCAAGGGATTTTAATTAGGAGTATCGGTCGAGTAGTAGAAGACTGATCGATAATACATCCTAAACTATATAAGGGTATCGGTCAAGCATTAAAAATGATTGACAATACATCCTATGTATAGTTTTAAATCTTTAAAGGTGATCAAGGGATTTTAATTAGGAGTATCGGTCGAGTAGTAGAAGACTGATCGATAATACATCCTGATAAAAGGTTATGTTATGTTAGCTTGTCAGCTATCGAAATTCAAGTGAGTATTGACGCAGATCGCTCGTCTTTTATACGTTTTCTCAAGCCTGCGCCGGGCCAATCAGGTTCAAGTAAGCATTGATGCAGATCGCTCGTCTTTTATACATTTTCTCAATTATCTAATCGTGCGTATCTATCATTGCTTACTCGATTTTTTATTCTCTATTTAATTTTATTATCACAAATATTTCCTTTCTGTTTATATTACGTTTTTACGTCAGTGTATCCTTTCACCACGTTACAAAATCCCCACTGGAAAGTTGTTCGCGAGATTTGACTAGCTCCAATTTTAAGAAAACTTTTCTGTATCCGAACTTAGTGGTGAAATGATACACCTACGTACCTTACAGGTAAGTTATTTGATTAATGCATTTATATGATTCTATCGAATTATTTTTTACCTTATTATTATGTAATTGATTTGATTCTGTTTTTATTCGTACGTGGAGTTGCTTAAGAATGGGCCTATGGCGTGACTGTTTCGTTTTATTTTGTAGATTCCTGGTATTCCTCCTTCTTGCTTCCTCTTCCCTTCGTTTTTTTTTTTTTTTCGACGTCGTCGTCACCAAATAATTCTGTCATCTTTTCTCGTCTTTTTTGTTCTTTTTCCAGTTCCCTTTCCTTCTGCTTCCACTCTTTCCACGACCCTGCTGCTTTTGCTTGTCCCTCTCCAGGCATCCACATTTTTATATTTTTGTCTGTGAGTTTTGTTATCCCAAAGTTATCATCAGCCTTTCTCGTATTTTTTTCGAGAATTATCCTTGTCTTCAACTTTACTACTTTCTTCGGTTTTGGCATGCGTATTCTATCATTATTCTCTTTCTCTTCTTCGGTTATTTCGTTTTTATTCTTAGTCTTTTTCTCCTCTTCTTGTTCAGCTTCTTTTTCTTTTTTAGTTAGTGTTTTTATATCCCCAATAATATCGCTGACGCGTTTTTCGAATTCCCCATCAATCTTTTCCTTATTTCTATCCTTAAAATTTAAATCTTCATCGAAGCGATCCCCTGAAGTTATCGAATTTATAAACGAAGCTTCTGGATCCCCCGAACTATTGTTTTCAATTATCTTCTTTAAACCTATTAGAGGAGACTCTATGTTCTGTTCCTCGTATATTAATTCTAACCTATGACTGCTTGAGTCTATTGCTTGTGTAAAGCTAACTGTAGGTTCGTACACCATTTTGTTATTAAATCTGATTGATTTATATGCAAGATCTATTGCTACCTTATGTTCATGGATCCAATCCATACCAAAAATCGCGTCCTCAAATGTCATTGGTAATATATAACACGTTGTTTCTACTTGACATTCGCCAATAGTAAATGCTATTAATGCTTGTTTCTTTATCGTTAAAGATTTATGAATGAACGGACCTCGAACTTTCATATTTTGTACCGGCAATATTGGAATTTCTGTTGTTTGTTTCAATCGATTGAATAAATTCTCTGATATTCCCGTGATTTGACTCCCTGTGTCTAATAAAGCCTTGATTTGTATTTCTCCGATGTTTACATTTAATCGCGGGCAGTCGATGCTGTTTTGCTGCATTGTTTGTCGTGATGGAATCTTTTCTACCTCATCTATTAGGTCTCTCGACATACTGTCTATTTGTACGGGAGCTAGACATCGACCATTGTCTATTCCCTTGTCGAGTTTAAATGTGATTGTGTTCCACTGTTTTTGTTGTAATTATATGTTGGTTTGTTGTGGATCGGGTTTGTTTCTTGGGAACGCGGTAGCGGTTGCGCTGGTTTCAACACGTTTTGTGCCATCATCGCTTGGTGATGACCCCAGTCATATTCTGGGTAATCGAATAGCATCGGGTTTTCCATCAGTCCGAGTTTTTCTAATACTGAGTTTAGATTATGACAATCTACCGATCCGAGAAGAACTTGAACCACTTCCGGTGGGAACTGTCGAATTATATTGTATATAATTTCGAAATTCGACATCTTTTCATCAACTTGTGTTCCCCGATGCATTTGATCGTAGAAATACTCTGTGAGTGTTATATCACCTCCACGTTGAAACCTCCTATTCGTCCATTCCGCCCTTTTTCGTAATCGTGTTGGCTCATCCCAGTGTGCTTTTAAAAATTCGTCTTTAAATTGGTCGTACGTTTCGATCCTTGATTTTGTTGCTTCGAACCAAAATTTCGCGTTCGCTACGAAAATTCCCGAGCTCGATTTTAGTTCTTTGAGTCTATCTTCAGGCTGAATTCCCCATTTTTTAAACCAGGTCTCTAGTTCTTCGAGGAAATCGTTTGGAAAACCCTTGTCATTGTTTGTAAAACTTGGAGGTTTTTCTTTGACTAAGTTTTTTAGTAAAGGGAACGTGTTTGTTCCTGCTGTCGCTTTTAGGCTTTCTATCTCTGTCTGTATTTTTTGTATTTCTGGTTTTATTTTCGAGTTTGTTGTTAACAATTTTTTTTTGTCTCAACTATACTTGTTTCTATGGCTACTATCTTAATATCTATTTTTTCTACTACTGCTGTTATTTTATCTGTTGTCTCTTGCCTAAGTTCTATTTTTGCGTCCTCGATATTTGTTTTTAATTCTGTTGTGTAATCATCTAACTTCTGATTTACTTTATTAAACTCTTCACGCATCTCTTTTCTTACTTTATCTTGACTTTCTTTCAATTCTGTTCTAATAGTTCTTTGGAAATCTACCATCATATCCGTGAAAAAATCTTTCAATGAGTTTACTATTTGAGATGTCATCTCTTGTGACATGCTTTGACTTGATTCTGTCTGTGTTTCGTTCGTTTGCTTTGCCTCTAATGGTCTTGTATTTTTTCTTTCATCTTCACATATTATTATGTCTGTTTCTCCTTTCTTTTGATTTTCGTTTTGATTCTCTACTATTGTATCTTTGTCTGCCATATTCCTTAATTTTGGAATTCTACTACGTTTCTTTTTTGCTGGTTTAGGACTTGGACTATTTCTTTGTTCTATTTGCCTTTGTCTTCTAGTTTTTACCATCCCCGAACTGTATTCTTTAGTTGTAAGTAAAAAATTTTCTAGAAACGGCCGCACGTTGGGCGCCAATTGTGACACTCTGGCTAAAAGTTCATTTTATCTTATTCTGGTTGGGCGCCAATTGCGAAAGCAATGATTTAAAAAATTATCCAATCGGAGAGATGGAATGTATTCTCTTTAATCTAGGGTGTTGGAGAAATCTCCTGGGTCTAGACATTCATTAAAATCAATAGAATACAGTTCGATAATTAGATGGTAAAATCATAAGACGTTTATTTAGGTAAAGACCTTTGGAGTATCATTAAATAATGATCTCCGTTTATTTAATTACTTAAGAACAATTACAAACATTATTAAGAGTTTATATTTAATAACGGAATGAGGATCTAACCTTGACTTATAATCTCCTCCAAGATTATCTCCTAACTTATAAATTATGACTTGAATAACGATATTTTCAATATTATTACCCTTGATAATAAAAGAAAATGATTTTAATAATTATATTAGAAGTATCGGTCAAGTTAAATCTTTAAAGATAATTAACCAATCTTAATTAGGAGTATCGGTCGAGTAGTGGAAGACTGATCGATAATACATCCTAAACTAAATAAGGGTATCGGTCAAGCATTAAAAATGATTGACAATACATCCTGTATATTATGTAATATAGTTTTAAACCTTTAAAGGTAATCAATGGATTTTAATTAGGAGTATCGGTCGAGTAGTAGAAGACTGATCGATAATACATCCTAAACTATATAAGGGTATCGGTCAAGCATTAAAAATGATTGACAATACATCCTATGTATAGTTTTAAATCTTTAAAGGTGATCAAGGGATTTTAATTAGGAGTATCGGTCGAGTAGTAGAAGACTGATCGATAATACATCCTGATAAAAGGTTATGTTATGTTAGCTTGTCAGCTATCGAAATTCAAGTGAGTATTGACGCAGATCGCTCGTCTTTTATACGTTTTCTCAAGCCTGCGCCGGGCCAATCAGGTTCAAGTAAGCATTGATGCAGATCGCTCGTCTTTTATACATTTTCTCAATTATCTAATCGTGCGTATCTGTCATTGCTTACTCGATTTTTTATTCTCTATTTAATTTTATTATCACAAATATTTCCTTTCTGTTTATATTACGTTTTTACGTCAGTGTATCCTTTTACCACGTTACAATTTCTTGTAATCTGAAATTTAGATTAGGTTTCAGTTATACTATTAGGGGCCGTGCATAAATGACGTCACCATGAATTCTGCCTTTTTTGACCGCCCCTCCCCCCATGTCACACCAAGTCACGAAGCTTGGACCCTCCCTCCCCAAGGTGACGTCACAAAAATTTCACATACCCCCCCTCGGGCGGGCTTTTCAAATTTGAGACAGGGTTTTTTGACTGAATATTGAAGAAAAATTGAAATTTCGAAATGTGACGTCACATTTGCATGTACCCCCCCCCCCTCCCCATGTCACAAAACGTCACATTTTCGGTGACTCCCCCCCCTCCCCTTGAGTGTTGACGTCATTTATGCACGGCCCCTTATACATTAGAATGAAAAATTTGGATTTCGAATGCCGACGACAAAGATTCGTTTCCCTTAATTGCTCAGACGAAATATTTCGTAATTGTTTTTCGGTAACTGAAAGTCATTGATCTTACAATTAATGAAAGATAAAAAAGTGTCTGTATCCAATACCATGTATAGTGCAGGTTTTTATTCTACAGGGTGTATCAGAATTAACTATACAAAATGATAGGGGTAATAGAGGGGGTCGAGCTGAGTAAATTAACCCCGAGAACATATGGGCTGCGGAGTCGCGTTCGCGAGATACGGCCGGTTAAAAAGTCGCGCTAGCATTGAGTGAAATTCGCAGCGGAGATCGTTCGGCAGTCTGGTATCCAGGCGCACTCAATCACAAGTACGGTTAAAAATCGTTTCCAGTTTAAACTCAAACATTATTCGTTGAAATTTGTTCACAAAAAGGTCGTGCGTGCCTAAAACCAGAATACCGACCGATTTTCCCTGCCAATCTGGCTGTTAAATACCAACGCTAGCGCAACTTTTTGATCGGCCGTATCTCGCGAACGCGACTCCGTAGACCACATGTCCTTGGGGTTGATTTACTTAGCTCGACCCTCTCTATGACCCCTATCATTTTGTATAGTTAATTGTGATACACCCTGTATTATGATTTATGTCATCGCACTATATCTGTGATGCGTAAACTTTGAAAACAAAAATTATCTGGAAATTTATTTACGTAATTTAGATGCCCAAGAATTTCCGGGATCTGTCTCGAAGACAACAAAATAGACGCTTACTAGCTTATGGAAGAGATCCGAGACCTACGGGTGTACAGCCAGCATCTGAAGCGATTGCAAACCATCAAAATGGTACCGCAGCAGATGAAGTCCACCTTCATGTTATTGAGCCTATCGGGGAAACGGAAAATTTGATTATCGAATCTATACAGCCCTTGAACTGTACAGATGAATGTGCCGATTCATCATTTGGAGATCAAGCTGTACCAGATGAGGATAATGACTGTAGACCAAGCATGGAAAATTCTGCTGACAATAATCATGTGGAAGATGACATTTCATTGGGTCAGTGGTCGTCTAATTGGGCAATTAAGTATAACATCAGTCAAAATTCCCTAACGCTACTACTACAAGAGTTACACGCACGTGGCCACAGTGAACTACCGTGTGACTGTCGAACCTTGGTGCAGACGCCAAGAAAATCTAATATTCAGACTTGGTCAACGGGATCATACTTCCACTATGGATTAGAGAAGGCACTCACTGACCAGCTCGCCAGAAATGAATTAACATTTGATTCGGACACTATTCTGATAGATCTGAACATTGATGGACTGCCACTATCAAAAAGTTCCAAAAGCCAACTTTGGCCGATTCTTGGCAAAATTTATCACAGAGAGTATGACCAGCCATTTTTGATCAGTGACTACCATGGTACCACCAAACCACCTTCCGTCAGCGAATTCTTAGCTGCGTTCATTGAGGAATATGAAGATCTTCACAATGATGGATTTTATTTCAATAACAAACATTTTATTATCACTATAAGAGGTATAATTTGTGACGCTCCTGCCAGATCATTTGTAAGCTGTACCAAAACTCATAATGGATATTTCGGATGTGGGAAGTGCATGGAAGAAGGCCATTACGAAGATCACCGGATGTTGTTTTTGAATCACAATTCGACTTTACGTACTGACGACAATTTTCGTGATCGAGAATAAGAAGAACACCATACTGGCAACTCTCCTTTTGAACGAACATCCGTGGGAATGGTATCTCAGTTTCCCAATGATCCGTTGCTTTTGATGTGGTTAGGAGTAGTAAAAAAATTGCTTGGATTATATTTGCATGGGTATCATACTTCAAGATTGACCGCTCAGCAAATACGGGAATTATCAAGGGGGTTGATTGAAATGTCACGATGGATACCGAAAGAATTCGCCCGCAAACCACGTGGATTAGACGAGATGGCCAGATGGAAAGGTACAGAATTTCGATTATTCGCTCTGTACATTGGGCCCATCGTACTGCAGGACTTATTGCCGCACGATAACTTGATGCACTTCAATACATTCAGTTGTGCAGCCCGCATACTGTCACACCCTGTAGACTGTTATGCCAATAATCAGTATGCGCATGACTTATTAGTACACTTTGTTAAAACGTTTGCGATTTTGTACGGGGAAAATAACGTCATATACAATGTGCACAATTTAAATGAAGTGCCGGTTATCATTGGAAGAAAATACACAGACCCAAAAGGACTACCAGTCTACCCATGCCGATCAGAAAATTTGGATTTGTACGTAACAAGCCGCTTGTCTGATCTACGGATATGGAAGTTGACAGATATCGGAAACAAAACTTTGAGAGTTCCATTTATGGAAGAATGGTGCCTCATTCCATTTCTGCACTCAGAATTAGAGTAACTCGGATTCAGTGCTTACATCGACCTGTCTCGTTGGACCGCAACATATATGCAATGTAATTACCCGGTTTTTCCCATTGAATTACAGAACTAACAGCAGTGTCTATCATAGGATATAACCCGAATTCAGGCCTTCCATCGCGCTTTTCCTCAAATCATTAACACTACTTGAATTCCTAAGTGGCCGAATCCGCGTGGATTCACCCAGATTTTCCGGCCATGTTTTTTGTGGAGGCTGAAACTTTTTTTAGGGATCTTTTTGGCGTATTTTAAGCGACCCGTGTCCGAGGGTTTTGCCCGAAAATTTTTTAAGGACCGTATTTACTAATTTTAAATTTGGCGAGAAAATCAGTCTTAAAACTGCTGTAAAATTGAGCCAAATGGACTGATTTTGACGATTTTTTTTTCAAAATGTTCAGAATTTCCTCACCTTTCAGGTCACACCTATAGTTTTTGATTTTATTGCAATGCGAGTCCACAATTTTGAAAAAACTGAAAAGATTCGAAAATTTTCAAGTCAAAATATCTCAAAACACCACATCTTTTTTTTCGCTCGTTTTTTTATATGTTGTTGTACATGAACAGTACTAACTTCTCCGAAAGCGGCATCCCCAGTACTTTTTTTAAACGCAAGATATAGCCGATTTTCGAAAATAACAGGTTTTTTTTTGGCGTTTTCGCCGTTTTCACGTGTTGTATCGAGTTTGAATATTGAATACGCTTCAAAAGTCATAGCTGTGATACCTACATTACATTTTAACATTTTAGAAATATGAAAAACGAATTTTAATTAACCACAACCCGCTACCAGAGTCCTACTTGAACGAAAAATGTTTCAAAATAAACATTTCAGATACGTTAATTTTTCAATAAAAACCACAATTATTTTTCATGTTTCTTGAACTTTTTCTTCATAATCATATAGGTCTAAACTCTCACGAATTTGTGATGTATTTGCCCCTGACTCATTTCACACCGAGAGAATAATCTAGCGAGATCAACCGAAGTCTGCTCGGAATTACCGAAGTGGTTTAAAAGGTCTCTCGTCGGTTCTATGCTTCAAGCGAGAGCAAGCGAAACAGAGATACCTGTTAGCGGTGCGCGCGTAGTGCAGTTGATATATTTATTTCACTCCGTGCGTAAAGCGTGACTTTTCGCACGCAAGCGTGCGTATAATCGGACTTTACCCGCGTTTGTGATATGAAATTTTGTTCGATACATGTGCGAAAGTTGTTTTTCTACTCGTGAGATTGTCACCCTCGCTTTGCTCGGGCGACAAACCTCCCACTCGTGCCAAAACAAACCTTTCGTACTTGTATCGAAATCAAGAGACTCGGTAGAGTCTCGCGCCAAGTACATTAAAAAAAAATTTTTTTATACGCTGCGCGAAGACTCGAACCGAGTCTCTTTACCCGAACGGGAGCGATCCGGGTGGTGGGGGAAATTATTATATACTATTCTCTCACACTCTTCCTCACATTAAACATAGAATCAAAAGGCTTTCCTCCGATAACTACAACGAATGACTTCGGTTGATCTCGCTAGATTATTCTTTCGGTGTGAAATGAGTCATGGGCAAATACATCACAAATTCGTGAGAGTGTATAACTATATGATTATGAAGAAAAAGTTCAAGAAACATGAAAAATAATTGTGGTTTTTATTGAAAAATTAACGTATCTGAAGTGTTTATTTTGAAACGTTTTTCGTTCAACTAGGACTCTGGTAGTGGGTTGTGGTTAATTAAAATTCGTGTTTCATATTTACAAAATGTTAAAATCTAATGTAGGTATCACAGCTATGAATTTTAGAGCCTATTCAATCTTCAAACTCGATGTAACACGTGAAAACGGCGAAAAACGCCAAAAAAAACTGTTATTTTCGAAAATCTGCTATATCTTGGGTTTAAAAAAGGTACTGGGGATGCCGCTTTGGGAGAAGTTAGTACTGTTCATGTACAAAAACATATTAAAAAACGAGCGAAAAGAAAGATGTGGTGTTTTGAGATATTTTGACTTGGAAATTTTCGAATCTTTTCAGTTTTTTCAAAATTGTGGACTCGCATCGCAATAAAATCAAAAACTATAGGTGCGACCTGAAAGGTGATGAAATTCTGAACATTTTGAAAAAAAAATCGCCAAAATCAGTCCATTTGGCTCAATTTTACAGCAGTTTTTCTGAAATTCGTTTTAAAAAGACTGATTTTCTCGCCGGGACCCGGGTCCTTCAAAAAATTTTCGGGCAAAACCCTCGGACCCGGGTCACTTAAAATACGCCAAAGAACCCCTAAAAAAAGTTTCAGCCTCCACAAAAAACATGGCCGGAAAATCTGGGTGAATCCACGCGGATTCGGCCAAGTCTATGGTACCGCTTCTTCTGCAAGTACTGTACTAAACCCGTTTGGAATCATTTCTCGTACACATGAACATTATAAATCTAATTCATGCTTCCGTATAACTAATTCAATAATTTCATCTTAAGTTTCGAATATTACACGCAGAAAAAGGAGTGGCTTTTCTGTAACCAACTGAATCATAGTTGCCTGTAGGTCACTAAATGTAGCCATGCGGATTCTTGCGTAGATTACGCATTGCTCTTGTAGCTGACGTTCAGCTCTTGGAGCTGGACAACAGTATTGCTGTGACCAAAGACCTGATTCTAAGCTACAAAAACCAGAAATCTGGTTGTCACAACTACTCTTTTCTCTCCGTGTAGTCTCGCACGACAAATCATTGTTGAATCACTCAGTAGTGTACGCTAGATATTGAAACTCCGGATGGGACCGTGCTTCAGAATAATAAAGGATTCCCTCAAAATGATTAAGACGAAGCGTGAGAATAAATATTTCAGGGAAAAGAGGATTTATTTATGAGCGGAAATATGTACGTGTTAACTCTTTAAAGTCTGTAACAGGACTGTTTTACAATAATGCTGGTCGTCGAAGCGACCAGAAGATTCAGCTATTTCTTCTTCAGATATTAAACATGAGAAGATATTCGTCAAAAGCTACACATCTAGTGTATAAGAAGTGAGGGGTTTCTTCGTAACACTGCCCCCCCCCTCTAACGAAGAGTCGTCCCGACTCTGAAAATCTCCATCGGGACCGACGCGATGGGTGTTCGCTTCTCTCGAGAGGATCGGAGCTGCGGCTCAAAGGTATGGTTCGATCTCTCGACTACCACGCGACATTCGTCTTCACTCTCGGGGTAAACCGCAGAAAACCCCGAGAACGCAGTGAAACACCAACTCTTGTCCGTGAACAGGAACTCAGGAACTCAGGAACTCAGGAACCAGGAACTCAGGAACCAGGAACTCAGGAACCAGGAAAAACGAGGGTCTCAGGAACTCAGGCCTGGAGAAACTCAAGACTCCGCGAAACGTTGGTCTTGGGCCCGGAGAACGAAAGAACAAGGAAGTCACAGGTTAGGGCAGGCCAACGATCACAGGAGATCCAGGGAAAGACGGGGGGATCGTCTAGAAATCAGAGGACAAGAATGAATCCTCAGATAATACGGGGAAATCCAAAGAATTAAATCTCCGTTTTCCATCGTTTCTCAGCGAAACGGGATTTAATTATCAATACACACAGTATAAATAGTAAAAAAAAAACAGAATAAACTCCGGAATAAAAGAAATTGGAACAAAACAACCGTCAATTATCCTTGGCTCATCTGTTCTGAAAAACAGACGTCAGAAAACCGTCTTTTCTCAGAACTGAAAGACGAAAGAACCAAAATATGGCCGCACGTCCTTCCGCAGAGAATATGGAGAGGTTCATTGCAGACTTTTCCTGGGGTGTAGTGGAATGGTTGGAGGAGGGAGACTTCGGCCAGTGGTACACCGAACAGTGGGAAGGAGCTCGATGTGGGAAGGCCAGGTTCATCGAAATCTTCTTTGGTACCACTCGAAAGTCGGCCTGCACCGGGTGTTTCGAAAACCTGTAAGTCAGAACACTCCCCCCAAACCGACTTAGCAAAAATAATACAAGAAGACTTGAATAGTAACAAAATTCCGAGTATAGAGTCCACGAAAACGCCACTGGAAAAGAAAAACAAACCCACAACCTTCAACACGGGCAACCCACCCTGTCGTGTGCTTACTGCGGAGAAGAGCTGCTTCAGGACGTCAAAAACGCAGAAGACTGTCGGGACTGTCTATACCTAAAATTCCGCTACGCAGAGGACATGTGGCATCGATTCCGCGAACGAATCATGAGAGGAGGAGCGGAAGAGGAAGAAGTGGAGTAGGCTTGGAGAGGCCCATTCCTTTTTTTTAATTGTCTCCTCATGTTCGTCTGTTTCCTACGGTTGCTAAAGAAGCCCCGGAAACATAGACATCATCACAAGCGTCCCTTCTTTCAAATGATCAACACCATTTCGACCGAAAACACACAAGTTCTCAACCAAGGACCCTCATACGGACAGCAAGACCTATTAAACATCGCAAGCCTAACCACTGCGATGGATTTTTCCTCGCTCAAAGCCAACTGCAAGACGACCACACAGGTAGCAGCCTGGTGCCAAGAAAAATGGAAAAAAGTAAAATGTGGAAAGGGCGAGGTAGTTTTCCTGAAGTCCTTTCCAGGGGTCCACTGCAGAAGCTGCTTCAATACACGGTAAGTAAAGACTCCGCTTTTCCCCTTTCCAAAAATCTTATTTTGGCAGTCAAGTTAATTTGGAATATTTCTTTTGTTCTTTTAGTATTCCTAAGCAGGAATTCCGGCTTGTAGCAACAATTCACCGATCGTTCGTTGATGAAGGGCTACTGTGCTCCTGGTGCCGAGAACCTGTCTTGACCGCCCTCGGCGAAGACACAAAAAGCTGCGCGGAGTGTTCGAAAATCGCGCACGCAATGCGCGTTGTCGCGGAGGAGCGATACTGTTCACAAAATTAATTAAAACGACTGTTCTTCGTAGACTAAAATTCAGTCTGTTCCTATTGAATAAACGTTCGTTCATTTAGATACATGCGTCCTAGTGTCGAATTATTCAGCAATCTTTTATTCCGTAGTCAAATAAAATTTCTGGAGCGAAGTCGCTGAAAGAATAGGGAAAAAGAAAAACGAGTACCTCCGAAGCCAAGAGCCGAACGCTACCGAAACGAAAGTCGAACATAGTCGACGACTCACTTCAGAGTGTGAGCGACATAACCCCAGATGACAGTTAACCTCTCATAACCTCGCAAAAACTTCGATAAACATTGATCGCTGAATCTTCTGCGTCTAGAATCAAAACAGGAGCAGGGATAGAAGAAAAAGTCTGCTTAATCAACCAGTCTTCATGAACTTCATGGAGAGCCGTCAAATACTCTAAAGTGATACCGGCTTCTTCTTCCCGTGCCCGTGATTGAATACGAGCGAACGAAACTTCGGGGGATAATTTCAGATACACAAACAAATCCACGTCAAAATCTGAGGAACTGTCGGTGAAGATCTTACAGTTCCTCGTTAATAAGTGAGCCTAGACGTCTTCAAAGCCACCTAACCTCCTACGAGCTTCGACAAAACAATTTCCACTAAAAATTGATCTTTCCATCACCTTAATTGGCAGAGAGGTCCGTTGTAGGTGTCTGTCCCTCATCGTCAAAAGGACATGATGTTGAAACTGATACCCGTACCTGACAGGATCAGCGTACATCCGTTTCAAAAGATTCACACCGCCTACATCCCTATATTTATCCAAAGGTTCCAACAAAGTGAGGATATTCTCATCTTCCAGAAATCTTTTAGTAAACGTGGTCTTTCCACAACCTATATTTCCTTCTACAATTATAGTGAAAGGTGCTGAATTCCTTTTCTGGATTCCCAAAGGTAACTCAGGCGACCAAGAGGTAGAAGGAACAAAATCGACAGGGTCATTCGGTCTCTGAACCGTCAACGGGGAACAAACTAGAAGCGACCGATCCTCAAGGATCCTTCGAATTCCTAATTGCCTCCGTCCTTCCTCAGAATCACTCGGCGAACCTCGTTCATCGTACGGAGCCAGACGATCTAAGTGAACAACCTTGGGTTTGAGTTTGGAGGTTACCCTACTCCTGTTTGAAGTCACGTCGTGGCGACGGATCCTATAAATAGTGATGCCGCCGAGACGAGACTTTTCTCGTCTCGTCTCGGCGAGACGAGAAAAGTCTCGTCTCGTGTGGTCTCGAGACGAGACGAAACTCTCGTCGAGATTTTCGAGACTTCAGATATTTTCTGGGATTTTCCGAGTTTCTTCGAGATATTTGGAGAATACTGTTTTAAGGACAAGTTAGGTACACGTTATGAAAGAGGCATTTGGGCAAGGATGATAACATATCGTTTTATTCGAATTTCATTCATGGCAATATATTTCTATTAATTTAATGTAATGAAGGTTAAAAGAGTTATTGTCGGCAACTTGCAGAGACACGAGATAGAGTTGAGGTGGAGATACTCGCGGCGATCGCGGTAACTATTGCCATTGCCGCGAGTTTCGGACGGAGCGATCAAAAGATACGTCAGAAACTCGGGGTATAAGTATTTATTTTCGTTCTCTATTGTATTTCTTCGTGTATCTCCTGTTTGAATCTATTTGTTTCATCGAACGTTCTAGTTTTTCAGGCCTGCATGGGGATGTAGACGAGACTTTCCGAGACGAGACGAGACTTCGAGACGAGACCAAGTTCTCATCTCGCCACCTCGAGACGAGACGATACCTCGGCAAGTCTCGTCTCGGCGAAATCTCGTCTCGTCTCGTCTCGCGGCAACACTACCTATAAATCACATCATTGATGCGAGTCAAGACGACGTAAGGACCCTCCCAATTACTTTGAAGTTTAGGGCACTTGCCTTTCACTCTACGAGGCTGAAAAAGCCAAACCTTTTCCCCAGCCTTGAATTTCAGATTTCTTGCCCTAATGTCATATCTAGCCTTCAATCTGTTGGAATTGACCTCAATCCTGTTTCTAGCGAAATCATGGATTTCATCTAGTTTCTCCCTCAAAGAGACAACGTAGTCGACCGAAGAACCTGTATGGGACGGAGGGACCCCTTTCTCCAAATCAGAAGGAAGTCTGAGGTTCCAACCCATCAACATAGTGGCAGGAGAAACCCCTGTAGTTTCATGAACCGCTGAGCGGTAAGACAAAAGAAATAACGGAGTCCACTCATCCCAATCTCTTTGATTTTTGTCAACAAAGCAGACAAATATCTCAAAATTGTCCTATTTAATCGCTCAACCATTCCGTCCGACTGAGGATGCAAAGCTGTGGTCCGGGTCTTGCCGGACCCCAGGACTCGAAGAGTTTCAGCCACCAGAATGGATTCGAAATTCGTCCCTTGATCCGTATGCAACTCCAAGGGTACTCCGTAGCGGCACACAAATTCTTTTACAAAGGCTCGAGCCACAGTCTCGGCCTCCTGGTTCGGTAAGGCAATTACTTCCGGCCACTTAGTGAAATAATCATAGATGACTAACGCATAGCGATTTTTAGTTCTTGTTACCGGAAGGGGACCAAGAATATCCATTGCTACTCTATCGAAAGGCGTTCCGGTATTATAAATCTGCATGTGACTAGTCCCACGACCCCGGGGACCCTTCTTGGCGTTACAAACGTCACAAGTCTTACACCAATCCTCCACATCAGAGCGACAGCGAGCCCAGAAAAATCTTTCTCTAATTCTCCCAAGAGTTTTGTTTGAAGCAAAGTGTCCGCCTGCTGGAGAGTCGTGGAATTCGGCTAGAATTTGTGTCACTTTAGCTGTGGGCACTAACAATTGCCAGCGAATCTCCCGAAAGTCTGGAGATTCCCATTTCCGGAAAAGTATCTCGTCCCTGAGAAAAAGAGACTCCCATTGAGCCCAGTAAACTTTCAAACTCTGATCCCCCGCAGAAACATCTTGCCACTCCGGCCGAATTCCAGCTACTTTCCAGCTTTTTATTTGTTGCAAGACGCGGTCTTGAGTTTGAGCGGCTCGCCACTCATCTAAATCCGTTTGGAAAGTTATAGTCCTAATAACTGGGGAAGAATTACACTGTCTCTCTATCCTCGCACACTGATTACAGTCTCTCGATTCCCCACAGGGTCTGCGCGAAAGTGCATCAGCATTCCCATGGAGTTTGCCCGGGCGATGCTGAATCTCAAAATCATACATTCCTAACCTCTCAAGCCACCGGGCTACCTGACCCTCAGGATTTTTGAAGGAAAGTAACCATCGTAACGAAGCATGGTCCGTACGAATCAAGAACCTCCTCCCGTACAAATAATGATGGAAATGGGCGATCGTTTTAACTATAGCCAACAACTCCCTTCGAGTAACACAGTCATTCCTCTCAGGTTTACTAAGAACTCTACTGTAAAATGCGACTGCTCGTTCTAAACTCTCCTGAACCTGAGACAAAACGCCTCCGATGCCGCTTAAGGAAGCATCGGTGTCTAAAACGAAAGGAATTCCGGGAAGAGGGAAAGCTAAAATGGGTGGCGTGGTGAGCCGAACCTTAAGTTCTCGAAAAGTATCCTCACAATTAGGAGTCCACTCGAACTTCACTTTTTCCCCTGTAAGATGATGCAAGGGCCTAGCGATGGTCGCGAAACCTTTAACGAACCGTCTGTAGTAAGTACAGAGCCCCACAAAACTTTGTACATCAAGTTTGGATTCTAACCGAGGCCAGTCCCAAATCGCTTTGGTTTTATCAGGATCTGTCTGAATCCCTTCGGAAGAAACTACGTGCCCCAGAAATTTAACCTCTTTACGAAAAAGATGGCACTTTTTCGGACTCATTTTCAAATCTACCGCCAATAATCTCTCAAAAACTTTCTTCAAATTCTGAATCTCTTCCTCGAAGGTTTTCCCAAAAACTATAATGTCATCCAGATACACGAGGCAGATCTTCCCAACTAAACCTTGCAAGGTCGTTTCCATGACACGCTCAAACGTAGCCGGAGCATTACTCAATCCAAAAGGCATGACTTTGAATTGCCAGAGGCCGCCTAACCCCGTTACAAAAGCGGTCTTTTCTTTGTCTTCAGGGTCCATTTCTACTTGCCAGTAGCCACTCTGTAAATCTATGGTCGAGAACCAAGAAGCTCCCGCCAAGAGATCCAAAGTCCCATCAATTCTTGGTAAAGGGTAAGAATCCTTTTTCGTTATATCGTTCAACTGTCTGTAATCTATACAGAACCTCTTAGTTCCGTCCTTTTTGTTCACCAATACAATCGGCGAAGCCCAGGGTCCTGAAGACGGTTCAATGACATCACTGCCCCGCATATCCGTGACCATCTTTTCTACTTCCTGTCTGCCATTCAGAGGTAACCTCCGAGCACCCTGTTTAATCGGTTGCGAATCCCCTACATTGATTTTATGCTTAACCAGAGTACAACGTCCTATGTCTTTAGAATCTTTCGCGAAGGCGTTACGAAATTCATTCAACAAGGAAACGAGTCCCTTTTGTTGTCGTTGATCTAGTTCTTCTGACGAATCAAGGAATAATTTCCGCAAATACTCGGGAACCGCCGAGTTTGGAATCTCGATAACTTCTATTATCTCGGAGTCGTCACTTGAAGAAACAGAAGCTGGGTTTTGCTCGAGCCATATGACTCTATCTTGAGTAATGAAGGGAAGTGAAGTCGAAAACTGAGAAGTCCCAGGATTTGACCGGGTGTCTCCCCCGAGGCCTCTAACAGTCGAAGAAGAGGATCGACGTGCGATTGAATCCGAATAGCGTGAGGTAAGCAGAGGAATCTCTGTCCCATGAGTACTCAGAGTGTTATTTTCCGTAGAGATAACACATTTGTGTTTTGAAAGAAAATCGATCCCTAAAATTCCATCATCCTCGATGTCGGCAACAAAAACTTCATGAGAGGACTGTATACACCCCTCTACATCAATCTCGATTAGAAATTTTCCAAGAACAGGGGTTGTTTCGCCCGTAGCCGTACGCAGGGTTGAAATACTAGAAGAAGGTTTCGAAACCGAACTCAGCAAATCGGACCGAACTACGGTAACTTCAGCTCCCGTATCTATAACCCAGAGACAATCAACTCCGTTGACTGATCCTCTCGCGTAAAGACCCGACTGTCGAAGGCTTCTGATGACAAAACGAGTAAAATCAAGGGGCGCAACAGTCTCCTCTCGCGATAGCTTTTGCCCCACAAAACTATCTGAAGTTAGTTTTTTGACTGATTTGACTGTTGTGTATTGGAGAAATTCTGAGTTGAAGTTTGGGGATCTTGCTGACGATGCCAGGGTGGAGGCTGCTGAGGATTACCACGACCCGACCCATCTCGTTCCCGCCAAGAATTCGACTGGTTGAAAGAATTTCCGTCTCTATCCTCAATATGTCTTTTTAACGCGTAACATTGTTGAGCCTCATGCCCTCTCTTCTTGCAAAATATACAGGTCTTAACGAATTTCGCGGGCTGCTTCGAATGTTCGGAACGCGGGTCAAATTGATTCGACTGCTGCCGAGGAGTGGTGGGAGATTTGTTCCCAGACGATCTTTGAGGAGACCTAACCCTTTCCTCAGTTACTTGGCGTAACCGTTGAGTCCCCAAATCTTCCAGATTAAGGGCCTCAATTTCTAGGCCTTTTACAATTGCTTCGCGAAGGGTTGAGGGTCCGGCCATTCTTATAGCATTCCTCAAAACTGGATCAGAAACCGCTTGAATGAACTTCCCGCAAGTTAATTTATCCTTAATCGAAGTTGGACAATCAGGTAAAGCGCTCCGGGCCAGTCGTTCCAAATCATGACCCAGCGTGGTCAGACTCTCTCCCTTCGCTTGGCGTCTGTTCTCGAACTGGGTAAAGTATAACTTCTCCAAGTATTCCTCCCCGAATTTTAATTTTAAAGCTGTGCAAATTTTGTTATAGTCGCGGGCATCTATATCCGTCAATGAGCTCAGAACGTTTAGGGCATTTCCCCTGAGAGACGCGGTTAGAGTTACGGCTTTTTCGCTCGCAGTCCAATTGTTCATCTCCGCGATCATCTCGAATTGACGCTCATAGATCGCCCAGGGCGTCGAACCGTCGTAAGAGCTCGGTCGAACTATTTGCGAGCTCCTAACGCGAGACTCTGAAGAATTTCCGAGAAGGTTTGAGTTTAGTATCAACTAGAAGGCGTTGTTCCTCATTCGCTCGCTTCGCTCACTCACTCGGTCGGAAGAGAGCGTTGTTCCTCACTCGCTTCGCTCGCTCGGTTGTCAGTGGTATTTCAAATATTTTGGGAGTGTATACTATCACGCTGTGCAATTGAAATCGGTAGAGGATTGAATAACGATACTGCCCACTTTTAGCGTTAGGTTATTAGGTGGAAGACCATTGGGTGTCAATGAATTCATGAATGCTATCGGGAGAATATTACTCATATCAGTATTATCTTCGTCTTCGAAGTGTATCGTGTATCGACACTCATTTATTCTACTCCGACACTTTTAATTTTCTGACAATATTTCGTTGTTGATTCAATGACAAGTATAATACAAATTGATTCCATACGCTGCTTCTTGTCACACAGGCCTCTAAAATTTGTGTTCTACTCCCACGTCTCACAACTTGTAACGTTTGCCGAAAATCCCCAGAAATTAGGACTATTTTACCACCGAATGGTTCATTAAATTCGCATACATCTCTTAACATACGGTCAACAGCCTCCAGTGCGTACTTCCTAGATTCTAACTTTCACATCTCGAATGTGCGACCCTTGTGCAGAATTCGATTTGAAATTACACGTTAAGCATTTATTTGATTGTAACGATAGTTTTAAAGTGGAGTGTGCAGTTCTTCCTCCTTTTGATAGATTCGCTGCGATTCCAGTCCATGCTACAGGCAGCACTATCAATCCCATACTTCTCAATAAAAAACGTCAATAACTTTTTTTGCTGCCACCTGGACCATCCAAATGAATACACTTATGCCTACGCGACGTACAGCACGCATAGCAGTGATTCGATTCGATAGCAGTGATGTCTTCGACATTGTCTGTGACACACGTAAATACGTAACCTTCTTTTAAGTCCGGTAAATTGAAATTTTGCCACGTGAATCCATGAAATATGAGTATTTCATCGATCACCTGCAAGGCCTTTCGTTCGATTGTTTCATTCTATTCGTTTCGATCGACCAACTCGTATTTCGATTTTACGCAAACAGCCTACACATCTCCGTCGGAAATTTAATACACGATCCAGCTTTAGCCAAACATTCGTCTGATTGCTCGTCATCAGTAACTACCTTTCGCGCTACAGCTGCCCCAAAAAAGGATGAGTATGTCGTACCTTCGTCAGTTCGCAAATCATCGTATGATTGTGCTCCCCGAAGACGTAATGACAACGATCTCAAATAATAACGCACTGTTTTCCTGGGACTCACGGAATACATTCTGCTCAATACGGCTTTCACAAATTCCTTTCATTTCGTGCACTCTGTGTTCTTCTTATAGAACATACGATGATTCGGAATTTCGCAGTACAAATACTGACGTGCTTCCGCATTGGTCTTGTGGAGATTTTGCCACGCAAGCAACGTTCGTTGTTTATAATAATATCGAAAACTATCAGTGAAGTGACGAAACATCAGGATTCAAAGCCGGTATGACGAATTGTTCATTATAATATCGAGAAATATCAGTAAAGTCACGAAACATCGGAATATATAGCAGACATGACAAAGTGTTGATAATGATATTGATAATAACCGGGAAGGCAACGAAGACGAGAAATGTATAATAGACATGACAAGTTGTTACTAATAATATCGAAAAATCCCAGTAAAGAAATAAAACATCGGGATTCGTAGCCGGCATGACGAATTGTTTATAATAATAATAATAATTGTCAGTAAAGTAACGAAACATCAGAATTCGTAGTAGGCACGACGAATTGTTTATAATAATATCGAAAAATATCAGTCAAGTAACGAAACATCAGGATTCAAAGCCGGTATGACGAATTGTCTATAATAATATGAAAAAATATCAGTCAAGTAACGAAACTTCGGGATTTATAGCCGGCATGTCGAATTGTTTATAATAATATCGAAAAATATCAGTCGAGTAACGATACATCGAGATTTATAGCCGGCATGTCGAATTGTTTATAATAATACCGAAAAATATCAGTCGCGTAACGATACATCGGGATTTATTGCCGGCATGTCGAATTGTTTATAATAATATCGAAAAATATCAGTCAAGTGACGAATCTTGGGATTTATAGCCGGCATGTCGAATTGTTTATAATAATATCGAAAAATATCAGTCGAGTAACGATACATCGAGATTTATAGCCGGCATGTCGAATTGTTTATAATAATATCGAAAAATATCAGACGAGTAACGATACATCGGGATTTGATGCCGGCATGTCGAATTGTTTATAATAATATCGAAAAATATCAGTCAAGTAACGAAACACCGAGATTCATAGCCGGCATGTCGAATTATTTATAATAATATTAAAAATTGTCGGTCAAGTAACGAAACATCGGGATTTATAGCCGGTATGTGAAATTGTTTATAATAATATCGAAAAATATCAGTCAAGTAACGAAACATAGGTATTTATAGCCGGCATGTCGAACTGTTTATAACAATATTGAAAAATATCAGTCAAGTAACGACACATTGGGATTTATAGCCGGCATGTCGAATTGTTTATAATAATATCGAAAAATATCAGTCAAGTAACGAAACATCGGGATCTACAGCCGGCATGTCGAATTGTTCATAATAATATCGAAAAATATCAGTCAAGTAACGAAACATCGGGATTTATCGCCGGCATGACGGATTGTTTATGATAATATCGGAAAATATCAGTGAAGTGACGAAACATCGGGATTTATAATTAGGATAATCATATCAAGAAATATCAGTCCAGTAACGAAACATCGGGATTGACAGTAGATAGTAGTAGCATAACAAATTGTTCATAATGTTATCTATTGGTGAAACTCGTCGGAGAAGGTCATTTTTTGTATGAATTTTTGTTTATTGAAAAAACAAAGGGCGACGTTTCGGCCGGGCCCGGCCGGCCATCTTCAGGCTATAATAACATTTTTATACATTAGAATCTTATTGTTGTACAAAGTTGTAACGTGGTGTTTGCGGTCACCCGTTACATTGAACCAGCTGAGACGTCCTGAAGGACACAGCGGGGGGAAAAATGACATCCGCTACACTCAGGGGAAACTCAATCAAGCGTCGTACTAGTTATTATTTGTTTATGTTTAATTCTTGTATTTTTACGCTCTCTATATGTAATTCTTCGCCGAGGATCAACGCTGCGACAGCTCTACACTTCGGCACTCTCCGACAATCTCCGTCACGGCTACACGCCTACGAACGTGCAAGCTACCTGGCCTAGGATAAAGAGGTTAGAAGATAGCCAGCGTTTCCCGATCACCCGAAACTCTCGACGCAGTCCAGCTGCCGGCGTATAGGGACGAGTTCATACGAATCCTCCCGCCAGCTGAGCTGATCAACTTCAAGGAGTTAGGCCGCTAACGCTAAGGATGTCTCCGAGACCGGTGTTTTGAGCCGAGTGGAGGCCACTACTCGACTTCCTGGCTCGGTGACCGAGGCTATAAAGCCTGCAGACCCGTAACACCTACTGTTTCAGCTACCGCATCGTCGTCAGGTACCCCCTAGACGAGACGTCTCCGAACTCTGAGGGCTCGCTCGTGATCGGGGCTGGAAGATGCCCAGCACGACTGGTGGAGGCGACTTACGTTCCGGACAGGCCTATCGTCTACCGCCAGAGTCCGGCTAAGGGAAGACCGCGTGGATTCCCATCGGACCGACTCAGAGCATCGGCAGCAGCAGATCGGTATAGCCCTAGCGAGCTACAACGCGAGAGGAGCCACGATCGTGACGTCAGAGGAACCGAGGATTGCCGAATGTCCAGATTTGCATAAGAGGGGTGATCGTTGACCTATCACCGTTAAGTGGCTGTTCCGAACTTTGACTTCGTACGGCTGAGCCATGAGTGACACGAATTGTCTATAAATCAGGGAGAGCAACGAGACTCGGTCTCTTCTACGCTTCGCTGTGCTACCGAAAGGACGTCTCCAGCTTCGCTACGACCATTTATAGATATTTCCTCCTCTTGCTCACCTCATCCCTCTATCGTTTCTGTAAATTCAATTCTCTACCTTCTCGCTATCGCACAACCTTTCCTACCGCATTTCTTCCTTCCGTTAGCTTTATTAAGTAATTTAGAGTCATTCTTTTGTAATTTAAACTAGAGTCAGTGTATTTCACACGCCTGAATTTAAGGTAAGGCTTCCGCCTATTTATGTAAAGTTACGAGGTCGTTCTATCGTTCTATCGTTCAGTTTTGTAATCTGATGATCTATCGCTCAGTCTTTGTTTAATACCTACCGTATGGCTCTTATATCGTTCTACCGTCTGTAGGCGAGTCTTTGTTTGAGAATCACGGTCTCGTCGGTGCTGCGCTTGCGACCGCGATCCCGTGTGATTCCATTTACGTTACGTTTCTGTTCTTTACCGATACGTTTTACGCTACGCTATACGTTTGAGCAATCTTTACTGAACGACCTCCCGACTGAACCACTTTTCGTGATATTTCTTGATATTTGAGTATGATCTTTTTGTAACTACGTTCTATCGTGCCCTTCCGGTTTACGATATATATTTTGTTGCTTATCTGTATGGTAATCTACGATTTACGCATGCCAGTGCATGCGATTTACGATTGAGTTTCCCTGAGGTAGTTCCCCTTGCGTAGAAGCAGCCGCGGAACTAGTTTATTAGTTATTTATTGTTCTTTGATTTCTTTGCCTATCGTTACGTCTACGCTACCTTCCGTATATATGTCTCTTTGATAATTTCCGTAGCGATGATTGTAACGATTTGTACTCCGCGTTATTTTTAGTATTGTAACTTTTAAGTAATTCTTTGTGAATATTTTATGGACTTCCTGCTCTCGTTTCGCCTATCGTACAGACCCCGTATCTGCATTTTTCTATCGTAATTAACGCATCGCATTTCGCTTATGAGTATGACGTCGCTTTGTGACGCCTACCTTTAAGTCTGTATCTTTTATTATATCGAGTCTGCGACTTTACCTCCTTCCGTTAATTCTGCCTTGTTCTGTACGATGCGCTTACGTTTTGCTATTTTTATGTAATAATTCTCTTACGTATTCTTGTGAATTTTCTCGCTTATGACTGATTTCGGTGATCATTTATTGTAAACTGGATTACTATTGCTTTACTTAATATAGTAGGCTCCGCCTACCGTTAAACTACTTACCCACGTGTCATTTACTGGAGAACCTACCCACTCTACCATACGTTTTGAGTAAACTGCAGCTTAGCCGAGCAGTGCTTCTATCTCTCGTTATCGAACCTACCGTTTGCTGAATATCGTTTGTTTAGTCTGTTTTGTTGAGTAACCTACCGTACGGCGGTACATTCGGTACCTGGCGCCCAACTCTTTTAGTTTGGTACGTTAACTAGTAAAGAAGCTTTCTTATTGTAAACGGTGGACTGTTTTCTCAGTCTCAGTCACTTTTACCGTTACAAAATGGCGCCCAACGTGGGGCCACGCCAGTTAGTCACGTGGAAAAATAAAGCAATCCAGTAATTTTTGTACGTCAACTATCGAAAATACGTAAGCAATTCGAACAAACAAAAATCGAACTCGAAAAGAGAAAATCCCACCCCATAACGAATTCAGTCAGCCGTGGAAAAGCGAATTGAAAATAATTGTGTGACGGGTATAGAATTGTTTCTGGTTGGTAACAGCTAATCTCTCGGCCAATCCGAAACAGGAATTCGAATAATAACTGCTCAAATCGAGTACCAGAAAAACTCCTTTTCAAAATAGCGGATTATAGCGAATATTCCTAAACCTCTATTGTATTCGGCGTAGCAACGCTCGCGCGACTCGTGTTTACGGAGGGTTTGTTTACATTTCTTCTACGACCTATTATTCGCGAGATATTCTAACCCGTACGCGTAAACATGTCTCAAAACACCACAGACCTTGACGCGTGGGTTTATCTTCTAACCGAGGAACAATTACGAAACGAATTAAATGCTTTGTCCTTAGCTTCTAATGGGGATCTTGCAACCTTACGCGATCGACTCGTGCGATATGCTCGACTAGCTCGAGGAGAGACGGTTAATAATCCCCCAACTCCGCGTGAAAATAACGACGCTGCCGGTCAAAATAATTTAGCTCCCCCAGCACAGGAATTTCAAAGTCCTGAATCGACTCACGACGTCGAACGTAACGGAAATCCTAACCAACCCGGGAACGTGACCCCCGCACAACAGGCACAGCGACCACCTCCTATCATTATTTTTCCCGCTGGAAATACTCCTCGTGCAAATAATATACCTCCGTTGGGCTTCGCGACTCCTCAACCACCTGTAAATCAAGCAGCTCACACAGAAAATCCAATGACGCCGCAAAATAACGTAAGGCAGCAGCCAGTCATCACGAACGTTCAAGAATATCCCGCCGATACTCCATATTTCGTACCGCACCAGCGTCGACAACAACAACAACAACAACACTCTCCCGTCTATCGAAACTCGCCCGAATATGCCTATGAAGGTCAACGTCGTCCACCGCGTAGAGACACTCAACACCCTACCCCTCAAGCCGCGTACGACGCGATTCGGAAATGGAATTTGAAATATTCAGGTGCGAGAGATGAAGATCCCGAGGCATTTTTGACTCGACTTAACGAAGGTCGCATTTTGTTCAACCTTCGTGACGCCGACCTTCTGAACAGCTTATCTTTCTTTCTTACTGGTGTTGCACTCCTTTGGTATCGCACGAAACGCCCTAGTTGGCTTACATTCGACGATTTTGAATACGCGTGGCGCACTAGATTTAGCAATCCGACCCTGCAATACGCTCTCAGGGAAGAAATTCGACGCAGAACGCAAGGCGAACAGGAACCTATCGCTGATTATTTAACCTACATGCGCGCTTACTTTGGAAGATTAAATCCTCCGTGGAGTCTAGAAGAAGAAATCGACTACGCCTATCGAAATCTCCTACCGCGATTTCAAATTTTGATCCGACGTGATACTATCGAAGATTTAGACGAACTCGAAGACATCGCGCGACGACTCGAAGTCAGTTATTCAGCCGCGAGTAATTATCAGCCTCCGCCGATACCTGATCGTTCCTTGCTACCGGAACTAGCCTACCGTGGACCGCGATCATCCTCTCGTCAATTGCGTGCTACAATCGCCCATCTCGGATTCGAATTGGAGCCCGAGCCGGAAGAAAGCGTGAACGCAGTACAACATCAAAACAATAACACCGCGGGTCAAAGCCAGAAGCCCGGTCAAGCGCGTAACTCCGCGAAGTCTCCAAATCCGTCTCACTCACAGAATTATTCGGCTCCGTCTTCAAGCAGACCTCAGAACCAAAACAACGCGAATAACAACAGCGGAGATCCTAATCCTGAACCGCGAATAAATTTTAATTATAATCAGAGCCCTAATGCAAACGTCGCAAATCAGATTCCTCCCGTATTTAATTCGGTTAATCCTTTCTTGCCAAATTCAGAACCGCCAATGCCGCGTGTAAACACCCAACTTTGTTTTAATTGCGATCAACCGGGACATCAGCACCGTGAGTGTACTGCACCCCGTAGAATCTTTTGCTTCCGATGCGGACTACTTGGTGCAACGCGAAGAACTTGCACTCGCTGTCCGGAAAACGAGCGAGGGAACCGAGCGAACGGGCAAACTCGGACCCCGCATCAGTAACGCCCACACCGCCTATCGGTTTGGCTAATCCGCCTAACGATTTGACTAATGCCGCTCCCGATCCGGTCAAGCCACCTACCGATTCTACCACGAAAAACGAATTTTGCAATCCTGTTTACCCAGAAGGAGGAAAACCTTTGCTATTCATCACGTTCAAGGTCAAAGGACAACCGTTAACAGCTTTATTCGATTGTGGGTCATCTCGAACTTTTGTAGACGCGCGTACCGCTAGTTTATTTGAATCTCTCGGAATCAAGGTAAAGAAATCTCGCTCTGCACCTGTCAAGCTCGCCGCTGGTCGAACAGCTGATATCACAGGTGAAGCACTTATACCTGTCGAATTAGAAGGCATCGTACACACGATACAAGCTCGTGTTATTCCTTCACTAAGCTTTTCTTGCATAATCGGTCTCGATTTCATCCACACCTTCGGCATGATCGTGGATTTCACCGTACCTTCGTGGTCTTTCAAGCATAATCCGACAATAAAATTCTCTTTTGATCCCGACTCCGTGATACCACCTGATTTTCAATGCAACGGAATCATCGCGCTAAACGATACTCAGTCTGTGCAATTAGAATCATTACTAAAAGAGGAGCTTCCGCCTCCCTCTGAAACTTTAGGTATGACTAATTTAGCAGTACATCGGATTGATGTTGGTGGTCATCCAGCCATCCGACAACGTTCGTACAGAGTATCGCCAAGAATTCAGGACGCGATAAACTTAGAAGTCGATAAGATGCTTAAGTCTGGAATTATAGAACCCTCAAAAAGCGAGTGGAATAACCCTATCGTAATGGTGAAAAAGCCCGAAGCAGCCTACCGTTTTTGCATTGATTTTCGCCAAGTCAACAGTGTATCTAAACGAGATGCGTACCCCCTACCGCGCATGGATTACATCCTAGATAAACTACGGTCCGCTAAATACATTTCTACTATCGATCTCAGTCAAGCATACTTCCAAATTCCTCTCGCTGAAGATAGTCGCGAAGTAACTGCCTTTATTGCTCCCGGAAGAGGACTTTATCACTTTACTAGAATGCCATACGGCTTAACAGGGGCACCAGCTACCTTTCAACGTCTTCTCGATAAGTTAATCACACCCGATATGGATCCTTACGCGTTTGCTTATCTCGACGATATAATCATAGTAACTGAAACATTTGAAGAGCACTTAGTTTGGCTCAGACGCGTTTTAAGAACAATTTTCGCGGCCAACCTAACGATAAATCCGAAGAAATGCGAATTCTGCTGCTCAGAGGTAAAATACCTCGGTTTTGTCGTAAACGAAAACGGTCTCCAAGTCGATCCCGACAAAATCGCTGCGGTAATCAACTACCCAAAACCGCGTAATGTAAAACAACTCCGCAGATTTCTTGGCATGGCTTCGTGGTACCGTCGATTCATTCCAAACTTTGCCTCCATTACCGAACCGCTCAATCGCCTTCTACGAAAATGTCAAACTTGGATGTGGCACGAATCTCAGGACATCGCGTTCAAAAAGATTCGCTGGCGATTAACTACCGCCCCCACCCTCTCGTGTCCGGATTTCTCTCGACCTTTCACCGTGCAAACTGACGCTAGCATGTGTGGTCTAGGTGCAGTTTTAACGCAAGACTATGACGACGGCGAACACGTAATCGCGTACGCGAGTAGAAGCTTATCCGACGCGGAAAGAAAATATTCGGTCACTGAACTTGAATGCCTCGCTGTCATCTGGGCTATCGGAAAATTTCGCGCGTATATTGAAGGTTATCATTTCACGGTCATTACAGATCATAGCAGTCTCCAATGGCTTCACAGCCGTAAAAACCCAACTGGTCGTTTAGCCAGGTGGTCACTGGAGTTGCTTGGTTACGATTACACTCCTGTATTCAGAAAAGGTGCACTGAATCACGTGCCAGATGCACTTTCGCGAATCCCGGAAGATGACGATGATAATTCTACCGATGTACCCGAACCACCTACCGTTAATCCGTCTGAAACCCTTGCTGTTATTATCGACGTACCTAACGAATGGTACACGCGCAGATTTCACGATGTCAGAGAAACGCCACAAAAATTTCCGGATTGGAAAATCGAAGAAGATCGTTTGTACTATCGTAGAGTCGACCCGTTAATTGAACCTCTCGTTGAAGATTTGAATGCGTGGAAATTGGTTTTGCCAGAAGCGCAACGTGAGCAAGCTCTTCAAGAAGCTCACGACGATCCGCAAGCCGCTCACCCAGGCGTTGATAAAACCTACCGTCGCTTAGCTACCCGTTTCTATTGGCCAGGCATGTATCACGATACTACCGACTACGTGCGCAGGTGTGGCACTTGCCAACGGTGCAAGGTCAGTCAACTCGCTCCTGCGGGTCTCATGGGTAGGCGAATAGTCGAAGAACCCTGGATTGTTGTCGCTGCCGATATTATGGGGCCTCTCCCCAGGAGTAAATCAGGATTCTCATATCTCCTTGTAATGCAAGATCTTTTTACCAAATGGGTGGAACTCTGTCCGTTAAGAAAAGCCAACGGAAAGAAAATAAGTGAAGCGTTTCGCGAATTAATTCTCTCGCGATGGGGTGCCCCTCAGGTACTCCTCACGGATAATGGCACCGAGTTCAATAATAAAATGATAAGCGATCTGGCCGATACGTACGGTCTCATACACACCAATACACCACCGTATCACCCACAGGCGAACCCCGTTGAACGCGTTAATCGAGTAATGAAAACAATGATGATCTCGTTTATCGAAGACGATCACAGGGAATGGGATCTTCACCTCTCGGAATTTCGATTTGCATACAATACGGCGCACCACACCTCTCTCGGGACTAGCCCTGCCTTTTTAAATCTAGGTCGCGTGCCCGAACCGATTAAAAATCTCAGAAACGCACCGGTCGAAAATCTACAAATCGAACAACAACCGCCACAGTTGTGGGCTGAACGCATGAAATACATCCGGCTGCTACGCGAATGGGTGACTGAAAAATTAGACGCTGCATTTGCCCGCCAATCGCATCACTATAACCTGCGTCGTCGACCCGTAAGATTTTTCGTAGGTGACCTCGTTTTAAAACGTATTCATTCGCAATCGTCAGCCGTTCAACACTTTGCTGCTAAATTGGACAACAAGTTCACTGGACCCTACCGTATCTCACGTGTCCTCTCCCCCGTGGTTTACCAATTGCATGAACTAGATGGTAGCAGGGTAGCTGGGAATGTACATATCAAGTATCTGAAATCATATCATGAGTGAATCTGTTCGTTCCCCACAGTATCATGGATAACCAAGAACCTCCCGTTTCCGACGACGAACCTACCGTTTCCGACGATGAGTCTACCGTTCCCGTCGATGTACCGCATTACTTCGGTTGGGATCGAATGATACCGTGGAAGAAAGAAATCGCAAAATTTTTATTCGACAACCCGTTCCTGCTTCATGCGGCGATTACCGCCAATGACGAGCTGAAGGCCGCCTATGCGGAAATTGAGAAGGCACGAATCCCTAAGCCTTCGCTATCGGAACTACCGATTATAGGCCGTACGATAGCCACACAGACGGACTGGAGTGATCCTGAGCTCCTTAGGCCAGTCGAGGTAGTCGACCTGACTACGCTCGTAGACGAGCGGGTTCGAACCCCGACGCCACCCTTTATTATTCCGGACGAGCCTATGGAGTCTCACATATCCATCTCCCCTCTAGTTACGCCTAGTTCCGTCCTAAATAACGAATCCGACACCTCTCGTTCTGCTCCTACCACCTCTCGTTTCTCTTCTACCGCCCCTCGTTCCGATTCACCTCAGCCATCCACCTCTCGTTGCGAACCCTCCACCTCTTTCACGACCTCTTCTACCGCTACTTCCGACCCGCCTGTTCCACCGCCACCGGTTCCGTGTGATTCTGAGGACGAGTTGCTCCGCACTCCCCCTCAATCGCCTGTCCGTCCATCTCGTGTACCGACGCCGCCACCTCGCGTTCCTACGCCTCCACGTCGTGGCCGTGCACCAACTGCACCACGATTTGTCCGCGAAAATTCACCGCCTCGAGGTCCGCCGAACGCGTGTTGGAACTGCCACCAACCGGGTCACCAAATCCGTGATTGTCCCGCACCGCGTACGCTCCACTGCAGAGGTTGTGGTCACCCTGGCCTCACTAAGGGTGACTGTCCGCGTTGTGCTCCCGCTTGGGCAGAGGAGTTTCAACGGAGAAAAGGCTTCCGTCCGGACAAATTGCCCTACTACAGACGACCCACGTACGACCACTGACTTCGACATCCGACAAAACTGACCTCTTCGTTCAAAATACTTTTCACCTTTTCGGCCTTCACTTCACTTTTTACTAACTTAGCTTCCAACCTTGTCAAAATTTAGTTTCAACCTATCATAAAATTTAAATTTATTCGCGGCGTTTTATTAATTTCAAATTTAGCGCTACCAACCTCCCGTCACCATTTCACGCTACTGCGTTTCTCTTGAAGAAAAAAAAAAAAAATTGGCGTTACCATCCTACCGTTATAAAAATTCGCTATCCAAAACACAAATTCCACGCAAATAACCGCGAATCCCCGCAGAACTGACTGAATCCGTTATCCAAAACCCCAGAACAACCCCCAAAATCAACTCCGTACTCCGTAAATAACTCAGGGAAACCATCTACCGTAAAATGAAACATTTCTAGTCCTTTTGCTGGTCAATTATCATGAAAATGTTCAGTCATTGGTAAAGCTCTTTTCTATCGTAGCTTTTCGAACGCACCTCTAGTAACTTGCATATTGGCAGAGGCCTGTTCGGCCCTCCCCTTGGGGGGAAGGAGTTGTAACGTGGTGTTTGCGGTCACCCGTTACATTGAACCAGCTGAGACGTCCTGAAGGACACAGCGGGGGGAAAAATGACATCCGCTACACTCAGGGGAAACTCAATCAAGCGTCGTACTAGTTATTATTTGTTTATGTTTAATTCTTGTATTTTTACGCTCTCTATATGTAATTCTTCGCCGAGGATCAACGCTGCGACAGCTCTACACTTCGGCACCCTCCAACAATCTCCGTCACGGCTACACGCCTACGAACGTGCAAGCTACCTGGCCTAGGATAAAGAGGTTAGAAGATAGCCAGCGTTTCCCGATCACCCGAAACTCTCGACGCAGTCCAGCTGCCGGCGTATAGGGACGAGTTCATACGAATCCTCCCGCCAGCTGAGCTGATCAACTTCAAGGAGTTAGGCCGCTAACGCTAAGGATGTCTCCGAGACCGGTGTTTTGAGCCGAGTGGAGGCCACTACTCGACTTCCTGGCTCGGTGACCGAGGCTATAAAGCCTGCAGACCCGTAACACCTACTGTTTCAGCTACCGCATCGTCGTCAGGTACCCCCTAGACGAGACGTCTCCGAACTCTGAGGGCTCGCTCGTGATCGGGGCTGGAAGATGCCCAGCACGACTGGTGGAGGCGACTTACGTTCCGGACAGGCCTATCGTCTACCGCCAGAGTCCGGCTAAGGGAAGACCGCGTGGATTCCCATCGGACCGACTCAGAGCATCGGCAGCAGCAGATCGGTATAGCCCTAGCGAGCTACAACGCGAGAGGAGCCACGATCGTGACGTCAGAGGAACCGAGGATTGCCGAATGTCCAGATTTGCATAAGAGGGGTGATCGTTGACCTATCACCGTTAAGTGGCTGTTCCGAACTTTGACTTCGTACGGCTGAGCCATGAGTGACACGAATTGTCTATAAATCAGGGAGAGCAACGAGACTCGGTCTCTTCTACGCTTCGCTGTGCTACCGACAGGACGTCTCCAGCCTCGCTACGACCATTTATAGATATTTCCTCCTCTTGCTCACCTCATCCCTCTATCGTTTCTGTAAATTCAATTCTCTACCTTCTCGCTATCGCTCAACCTTTCCTACCGCATTTCTTCCTTCCGTTAGCTTTATTAAGTAATTTAGAGTCATTCTTTTGTAATTTAAACTAGAGTCAGTGTATTTCACACGCCTGAATTTAAGGTAAGGCTTCCGCCTATTTATGTAAAGTTACGAGGTCGTTCTATCGTTCTATCGTTCAGTTTTGTACTCTGATGATCTACCGCTCAGTTTTTGTTTAATACCTACCGTATGGCTCTTATATCGTTCTACCGTCTGTAGGCGAGTCTTTGTTTGAGAATCACGGTCTCGTCGGTGCTGCGTTTGCGACCGCGATCCCGTGTGATTCCATTTACGTTACGTTTCTGTTCTTTACCGATACGTTTTACGCTACGCTATACGTTTGAGCAATCTTTACTGAACGACCTCCCGACTGAACCACTTTTCGTGATATTTCTTGATATTTGAGTATGATCTTTTTGTAACTACGTTCTATCGTGCCCTTCCGGTTTACGATATATATTTTGTTGCTTATCTGTATGGTAATCTACGATTTACGCATGCCAGTGCATGCGATTTACGATTGAGTTTCCCTGAGGTAGTTCCCCTTGCGTAGAAGCAGCCGCGGAACTAGTTTATTAGTTATTTATTGTTCTTTGATTTCTTTGCCTATCGTTACGTCTACGCTACCTTCCGTATATATGTCTCTTTGATAATTTCCGTAGCGATGATTGTAACGATTTGTACTCCGCGTTATTTTTAGTATTGTAACTTTTAAGTAATTCTTTGTGAATATTTTATGGACTTCCTGCTCTCGTTTCGCCTATCGTACAGACCCCGTATCTGCATTTTTCTATCGTAATTAACGCATCGCATTTCGCTTATGAGTATGACGTCGCTTTGTGACGCCTACCTTTAAGTCTGTATCTTTTATTATATCGAGTCTGCGACTTTACCTCCTTCCGTTAATTCTGCCTTGTTCTGTACGATGCGCTTACGTTTTGCTATTTTTATGTAATAATTCTCTTACGTATTCTTGTGAATTTTCTCGCTTATGACTGATTTCGGTGATCATTTATTGTAAACTGGATTACTATTGCTTTACTTAATATAGTAGGCTCCGCCTACCGTTAAACTACTTACCCACGTGTCATTTACTGGAGAACCTACCCACTCTACCATACGTTTTGAGTAAACTGCAGCTTAGCCGAGCAGTGCTTCTATCTCTCGTTATCGAACCTACCGTTTGCTGAATATCGTTTGTTTAGTCTGTTTTGTTGAGTAACCTACCGTACGGCGGTACATTCGGTACCTGGCGCCCAACTCTTTTAGTTTGGTACGTTAACTAGTAAAGAAGCTTTCTTATTGTAAACGGTGGACTGTTTTCTCAGTCTCAGTCACTTTTACCGTTACAAAGTACTTATAAACTAATTATCTGCAGAATTTTACTCTAGGATTAAGTTGTAACTTACATTTGACTCCTTACGTCGATGCGTGTGCTTTGACGATCGCGGAGGAAGTAATTTGAAATTTTCTTAAACGTATATTTCGATTGTTCGATCTGGATCGATTTTTGAGAGATGGTTCACATATCGATCTATTGAGGCGGTTAATTCAAATTTAGGATTCCTGAATAGAGGTGACTGAGGTTTTGAATATCAGTACGTTTGTTAACGGAATTGTTTTTGGATATGTGAATCATCTGTTTAATCAATCTTATTCGTAAATTGTTCTCTGTGTCCACGACCTGGGTATTATCGAAATCAAAAACTAATGGGTATTATCGAAATAAAAAAAATAATGTTATCGGAAAATATCAGCAAAGTAACGAAACATGGAGATTTATAGCCGGCATGACGAATTGTGTAGAATAATATCGGAAAATATCAGTAAAGTAACAAAACATCAGGATTTATGGTCTGTATGACGAATTGTTTATAATAATGTCGGCAAATATCAGTAAAGTAACGAAACATCGGGATTTATAGCCGGCATGTCGAATTGTTTATAATAATTTCGGAAAATATCAGTCAAGTAACGACACATAGGGATTTATAGCCGGCAATACGAATTGTTTATAATAATATCGAAAAATATCAGTCAAGTAACGACACATAGGGATTTATAGCCGGCAATACGAATTGTTTATAATAATATCGAAAAATATCAGTCAAGTAACGACACATAGGGATTTATAGCCAGCATGTCGAATTGTTTATAATAATATCGAAAAATATCAGTCAAGTAACGAAACATAGGTATTTATAGCCGGCATGTCGAACTGTTTATAACAATATTGAAAAATATCAGTCAAGTAACGACACATTGGGATTTATAGCCGGCATGTCCAATTGTTTATAATAATATCGAAAAATATCAGTCAAGTAACGAAAGATAGGTATTTATAGCCGGCATGACGAATTGTTCATAATATTATCGGAAAGTATCAGCAAAGTAACGAAACATAGGGATTTATAGCCGGCGTGACGAATTGTTTATAATAATATCGAAAAATATCAGTCAAGTGACGAAACATCGGGATTTATAGCCGGCATGTGGAATTGTTTATAATAATTTCGGAAAATATCAGTCAAGTGACGAAACACCGAGATTCATAGCCGGCGTGACGAATTGTTTATAATAATATCGAAAAATATCAGTCAAGTGACGAAACATCGGGATTTATAGCCGGCATCTCGAATTGTTTATAATAATATCGGAAAATATCAGTCCAGTAACGAAACATCGCGATTCATAGCCGACATGACGATTGTTTATAATAATATCGAAAAATATCAGTCAAGTAACGAAACATCGGGATTTATAGCCGGCATGTCGAATTGTTTATAATAATAATATCGGAAAGTATCAGTCCAGTAACGAAACATCGGGATTCATAGCCGGCGTGACGAATTGTTTATAATAATAATATCGGAAAGTATCAGTCCAGTAACGAAACATCGGGATTCATAGCCGACATGACGATTGTTTATAATAATATCGGAAAATATCAGTCAAGTAACGAAACATCGGGATTCATAGCCGGCGTGACGAATTGTTTATAATAATAATATCGGAAAGTATCAGTCCAGTAACGAAACATCGGGATTCATAGCCGACATGACGATTGTTTTTAATAATATCGGAAAGTATCAGTCCAATAACGAAACATCGGGATTCATAGCCGGCGTGACGAATTGTTTATAATAATATCGGAAAATTTTGGTAAAGTAACGAAACATCGGAATTTGTAGTGGGCATGACTAATTGTTTATTATATTATCGGAAAATGTCGGTAAAGTAACAGCTCCGTCCCGATCCGATCCCTAGGCCCAACTGCCTGGTCTCCCCTCTACCCGGGCCAGTACCCCGTCCGACCCGCTCGGTTCACCCGGCGCTGAGTTTCCCCCTCCCTCTCCTCGGCTGCCGGCCTGGCCGTTCCTTACCTTACTACGTCACACGGCTTGGTCTAAATTTTCTGGACATCCGGACATCCGGACATTCCTCACGTACTTTAATATAATAGGGGATAATAAGTTTCCCCATAAGCACGTATATTTTCCAATTTAGAAATAGACAGAGAAAGAGAGATTGAATGTAATGAACTTAGATTTCGTTTGTTCACGCCCTGCAGAGGGAGAGAGAATATTCGCGAAAGAGTCGGCCAGGGGCGCGTGAACCGCGTGGCACGCCCTGCAGGGGCGTGTGAACCTCGAGATAAAACATCGAAAAATATCAGTCAAGTGACGAAACATCGGGATTTATAGCCGGCAAGTCGAATTGTTTATTATAATATCGAAAAATATCAGTCAAGTGACGAAACATCGGGATTTGTAGCCGGCATGTCGAATTGTTTATAATAATAACGGAAAATATCAGTCGAGTATAACGAAACATTGGAATTTATACCAGACATGACGAATTTCTATCAGCGAAATCGAATAATAAAAATGACAACAACAATAATAATAATAATAACAATAATAATAATAATAATAATAATAATAATAATAATAATAATAATAATAATAATAATAATAATGATAATGATAATGATAATGATAATGATAATGATAATGATAATGATAATGATAATGATAATGATAATGATAATGATAATAATAATGATAATGATAATGATAATGATAATGATAATGATAATGATAATGATAATGATAATGATAATGATAATGATAATGATAATGATAATGATAATGATAATGATAATGATAATGATACTGATAATGATAATGATAATGATAATGATAATGATAATGATAATGATAATGATAATGATAATGATATGATAATGATAATGATAATGATAATGATAATGATAATGATAATGATAATGATAATGATAATGATAATGATAATGATAATGATAATGATAATGATAATGACAATGATAATGATAATGATAATGATAATGATAATGATAATGATAATGATAATGATAATGATAATGATAATGATAATGATAATGATAATGATAATGATAATGATAAATGATAATGATAATGATAATGATAATGATAATGATAATGATAATGATAATGATAATGATAATGATAATGATAATGATAATGATAATGATAATG
>JAEUYN010001505.1:0-119416 GCA_018257835.1 Euura lappo
AAACCGGAGCAGAACAGCGAACGATCTTCTGTATCAGCTGGCTCGAGAAAAGAGGGCAGATCTGCTGCTGCTCAGCGAGCAATACCGGAACAAAGAATCGCCGTCGTGGTTCTCCGACCCTCTGGGCACCGCGGCCATCTGGATTCCGGACCTAGGCAAGATACCCGTAGAAAGCCATGGAAGCCACCAGGGCTTCGTTTGGATCAAAAGTGGGGAGGTAACCTATTTCAGCTGCTATCTCACGCCAAACGAGTGCATCCGCGACTTCTGGGAGAAAATCGACTCGCTGGAGGAGGTGGTTCTGAGCACGACTGGTTGTATACTGGTGGCTGGGGACTTCAACGCTAAGGCGGTAGAGTTGGGGATGCCTGACCCGAACTCCCGGGGCAAGTACATCATGGAAATGGCGGCCAGAACAGGGCTTTATGTCCTAAACGTCGGCACCACTACAACTTTCCGACGCCCGGGGTACACGGAGACCATCCCGGACATCTCCCTTGCAAACGAGGGCCTGCTGCCACGGATTGAGGACTGGAAGGTGATCGAAGATTACACGGGTAGCGACCACCAGTACATCACTCTTGGAGTCCGCGAAGGGCCGCGGCGCCGAAGAGAAGAGGAGACAAGGCCAGGCAGATGGAATCTTGAGAGAATGAATGCTGAAAAGTTCACCGAGGCGATTTCCCGAGAAGCGGAAGCAACCGAAGTACCCGAAGCAACAGGGAGGGCCGGGGCCGAGGCACTTGTTGACGCGACCATCCGCCATATCATTTCGGCCTGCGAATCTGCCATGCCGATCAAGAGACCACGCCACGGCAAGCGACCCGCGTACTGGTGGACCCCCGAGATCGCGGATCTTCGCCAGAAATGCCTGAAACTGAGGCGTTCCGCACAACGGGCGAGAAACAGGGATGAAACGAACGCCAAATTCGCGGAACACAAGGCCGCGAAAAAACAGCTGCGCCGCGCCATCAATCAAAGCAAGGTCGGCTGCTGGAAGAAGCTGGGGGAGGACATCAACACAGATCCATGGGGACTTGGGTATAAGATCGTGATCCAGAAGCTCGGGGCCTTAAAATCACCTCATGCCATGGATGCCGCCACCATGCACAACATCGTCGGTACCCTCTTCCCGACCCACCCCACTCGGGCAGAGACAGAATTCGGTCAAGTGGAGGACTTTCCACCCTTCAGCGTAAAAGAGCTCGAGAGGGCCGCCCGAACGCTGCGGAACAAGAAAGCACCAGGACCCGACAGCATACCAAGTGAAGTGCTAAAGATCGTGGTACAACAAAGTCCACGTCTGCTGCTGAGGGCGTTCAATGCGTGCCTGACAGCTGGAGTGTTCTCCTCACGCTGGAAGATCGCACGCCTTGTGCTCATCAGCAAGGGCAAGGGAGACCCGGCGCTACCATCGTCTTACCGGCCACTGTGCATGCTGGACACGGCCGGTAAGCTACTGGAGAAGATGATAAAGTCGAGGCTGCGGGTCGCGATCGAAGCCGCCGGCGACCTGTCACCAAGGCAGTATGGCTTCAGAGCAGGGCGATCAACAATCGACGCGATTCAGGAGGTCACGGAAGCAGTAAAAATAGCAGAAGACCACAACCAGTACTCACGCCGGGTAGTCCTGCTTGTCACGCTCGACGTGAGAAATGCCTTCAACTCCGCAAGATGGTGTGATATCCTGCAGGCGCTGAAACACACCTTCCAGGTACCGAAGTACCTCCTGCGCATGATTGACGACTACCTGAAGGACCGGACGCTACTCTACGACACCACGGACGGGCAAAGCAAAATGACGGTTACGGCCGGAGCGGCTCAGGGGTCCATCCTTGGCCCGGACCTCTGGAACGTAGCGTACGACAGCCTGCTGAGAACGGAAATGCCGGAAGAGACGCTCCTCGTGGGATACGCGGACGACGTCGCGGCCCTCATCGCAGCTAGAGACGTCGAGCTGGCCCAGCTGAAACTGAACAAACTAATGCGTACTGTTAACAGCTGGATGGCAGACCACGGCCTGTCGCTGGCTCTCAGTAAGACAGAGATCGTCGTTCTCACAAAGAAGAGAATCAACACCATCCTCCCCTTGCGGGTCGGAGACGAAGTGGTGAGGACTAAACCGGCAGCCAAGAATCTCGGCCTCATGATCGACTGCAAGCTGAGCTTCTGGGAGCAGATCAAACAAACTGCGGAGAAGGCTGCGAAGGGCGTTACCTCCCTGAGCCGACTTATGGCCAACGTCACCGGGCCCAAATCTAGCAAGCGTCGGCTGCTAATGACTGCAGTCCAATCGGTGCTTCTCTACGGTGCCGAAGTATGGGCAGACTCTCTCCGCAAAGAGACGTATCGAAAGCGTCTAGCGCAGGTGCAGAGGAGAGCAGCACTCAGGGTCGCCTCCGCGTACCGGACGGTTTCCGAACCAGCTGTCCTCGTCATCGCCGGAGTCGTCCCCATTGCGCTCATGGCAAAGGAACGCAGAGCGGTGTACCTCAGAAAAACCGAGGTCGGAAAGGAGATGGCAAGTCGAGAAGAGAGAGAAGACACGTTCCGGAGCTGGCAAATATCCTGGGACCAAGAACCTAGAGGGCGCTGGACCGCGAGGTTGATACGGGAAGTGAAACCATGGACTGAGAGACAGCACGGTGAGGTAGATTACTATCTGACCCAGTTACTGAGTGGTCACGGGTACTTCCGATCCTACCTGTACAAGATGGGCCGGGCAGTGGCACCAGACTGCCTCTACTGCCCAGGAGTAGCAGACGACGCGGAACACACCTTCTTCGATTGTGACCGCTGGGCACAACGCAGGCGGGAGCTTGAGACGAAGATCGGCCAGGTGACCCCCGAGAACCTCGCGGCGATCATGCTCAGAGAGGAGGACGGCTGGAACCAGATAGCCCACTGGGCGCAGGGCATCCTTCGAACCAAAAAAGGCGACCTTGACCAAGCTAACAACTGAGCAGCAGAGACAGAGAGGAAGAAAATAATAACAATACAGAAGTGAGCCTACAAGGGCAAAGAAAAAAAGGCCTAGCCCGAAGTAATGTGATAAACGGTTCCAGGCTAGTGTCCTGCTGCGGCAGGGGGTGTTTTAGTCGGTAGTACACGTACGTGAGTCCGACACTCGGGGCACGCAGTTGCCCCTGTGCGTAAATGCATTTCACCCCCTAAAAAAAAAAAAAAAAATTATTATTATTATTATTATTATTATTATTATTATTATTATTATTATTATTATTACGGAAAAAATTGAAATTCCGATTTTCACAACATTTTCGAGATAAAAAAAATTGAATAATAAATGGCGTATACGACTCTATACCTCTGCCTTGTCTAGTTTTTTTATGATGAGACTTGAAAATTTATCAAAAGATCCGGAATTTTGATTATTCTGTGCGTTTCACAGGATTTCAGTGTTGGTAGAAAAAAAAAATGGCGCATACGTTTTCATTTTCATTCACAAATTTCACCACTTTCGAGTAAATTTTTTTCAATGATAATAATAATAATTATTATTATAATAATTGTTATGATTATTATTTCGGAAATTGTAATTATAATGATAATGATAATAATAATAATAATAATAATAATAATAATAATAATCATGATAATAATAATAATAATAATGATAATAATAATAATAATAATAATAATAATAATAATAATAATAATAATAATAATAATAATAATAATAATAACAACAACAATAATAATAATAATAATAATAATAATAATAATAATAATAATAATAATGATAATAATAATAATAATAATAATAATAATAATAATAATAATAATAATAATAATAATAATAATAATAATAACAATGCATTATTATAATTATTATGTATGTTTATGTATGTTTATGTATGTTTATGTATGTTTATTTAATGTTCCCCTCGGGGTTACATGGTTTCCGTCTCCATAACTTCATCTAATACATTACTACTTACAATTAGACTAATTTACAAATTTTTCCAACTTATACATATCATACATTTGTTATAACTATTATTATTCCGAATTATTTCCGTTTGAATTCCCGCTCAGCTGTTATAGCGCTGAACAAGGAACGGCGGTTCGTGAAACGCAGGACCGCGAGACGAAGATTGGCAAGCGCTGCTCGGCCCGACACGCAACGCGAAACGATCCAACATGGCCGCGGTCAGTGCTTTATACCGAGAAAAATTACAGTCTTTTTATGGAAACAATTTTTCGTCTTCATCGTTGAGTGATATGAACAAGTTTTGCGATATATGTGAGTGGAATTATATTCCTGAGGGCGCTCAATGGTTTGTTTCCACCCTTGTGATGCGTAGTCGGTGATATCAGTGCAAACAAGTGACGGTCCCCACACTTCGCGAAACAAAAAAGCCTTACTTTACTCGATTTTGGTGAGATACACGTTCATGCAGCTACCAATTTGATTACAAATCGTCTAAGGAACCCATTAAACACCCCCCCGTTCATATCAGGCTTCATTTTTCTTTAAATACGGAAAAGACTGAGTCCAGCATGCCCTTAAATAGGTTACCAATTTTTCTATTCGGATTTTAATCTTAGCTATATTCGTAGTACCCAGCAAACACAGAACTGCCGAAATCATAATGGCCCAGCACTGGCAGTGCTGGCAATGTGATGGTATGGGCAAGCCTTTGCTACGCCACTACATGCGAGATAGTGGTATTTCGGTAAAATTTGTCCGGTATCCAACCATTGACGGGACGATGTGGGTGACCAAGTACTGGTTTCCTGCAGGGCATTTTGCAACTTGCCACAACCGAGTTGCCGTCACTTCACCCGTATCAACAACATATGCACGCCTGTATTTTGATGACGTAGTTCGCACGCGTCTTGGCGCGTCTTCCTCCGTGAATAATATAATTACTTAGTGCATTCAAGGAGCGGGAATGGAAAAGATGCCCTCCACGGGTAACTCAAAGTATTTAGTTAAACTACATTTGCTCGGAATTCAACCTTAAATTCAATAATGAGCATTCTGAGAGATAAGGGATAAGAGAATTTTGAGGTTATGATTCGACTTTTAGGTAAATTGTCTGCTTACTGAGCACGGAGATAGTCTTCGTGTTACTGAGGTTCATTTTCGCCAGTTGCGAGCCAAAATGGCTTAAAACAGTAAATATCCCTTCAAAAAAAAAAGTCAAGGTGGCAAGTCTACAGAGATATCAAGAAAACTGTCCAGGAAACTATTCAGTTGACAAAGCTAGAAGGCAAATTGAAAAATTATGAAAAATTGAGGTTATGTGAATAATTCGATAATTCTTATCATGCACAAAATTGGTAATGGCGCAGTACCGTATTTCCGTAACTCTATGATAACGGTTCGATAACAGCAGCCTTACCAACTCCGGTGCTGGTTAAATACCGATAATTTGACAGGCTACTGCAACCGTTATTCTTGCGGTGCGGCGAAGGTAAGATGAAATCGATTGCACAAATTTGTCACATAGCCATCACTGGTTCGGTACAACAGTACCGGTCTTGCCTTCAGTGGCCCGGCTGTCGGCCACTGTGACACTATGGTGCTGGGCCATCACAAATCTTCCGGCAGCGGTTCGGCGCCTTTAGTATCGGCGTTCCTCCACCTAACCAGTAATGGCCCTGCAATCTGTGTTTGCTGGGTATTTACTTAGTTGCGCATAGTCATTGGCCAGTCTCTATTGAACCATCACGCTATCCGTTTGTATATACTGTAACACGGCAAATTGCTAGCCTGTTACAAGACCAACGCCTCCACCCGTGATTTTATTCTTTTGTCCGTTTTTCTGGCCGTGGACGCAGGAAAACAGGACGAGGAGTCGCAAATGTTCGTTTCCAAAAATTATGGTTATATTTAGCTTTTAAGAATGTTTTTCTATTTTTTTTTTCTGTTTGTTTTGTCATATGTCATGTCTACGTTCCGGAGCCTGAGAAGATCTACAAGGGTCGATTTTGCTACTGATTCGGCATCGGGGAATTATAGGGTCAATGTTTTCGGAACCGTCGAGTTGCAGCAACTTCCACGCTTGACTTAACGACACCGTGGCGAAAGGAAAGCGGCGCGCCTATTTGACTAAGTTCCCCGCACACCTGAAGAGAAAGTCACTAGAAAAGAGCGCGGAAAGACCTGTTCAGAGTTCCTAGGGTCTTATTGTGGGCACCTGTCGAGGTTCTGTCCCACCTGAGCGGCCAAGCTACGTCGTCCAACGGATATGCCAAGGCTAAATCCTCACTTCAGCCGCCTAACAACAAGCACGCCTGTCTTGCGGCAACCCCCGCTCATCGCTGGGAACTTTGCAGCAGCTGACAGCTGTTCCACCGTCGTAAAAGCGCGGCGTATTTGAACTCGCCGCACGCGATGCCGCCAAAGCTTATCTTCTGCATTAATCGCGGCCCGGGTATCAATTTTCCTAGCCAAGGACGATAGTGACGCAGTTTCACCCGGAAGTCCTACGCGGGACATTAAGTCAAGTGTTTTGAAGATTCTGAAAAGATCCAACCCTCTCGTCTTGAAGACTCCGCCCACCGAGTTTTCCTTATTGGTGCCGAATCGTCTAACATCACTTCTCGTCCTGCTGCGTCCACGGTCTCCGTCTCCTACTGCCGCATTGGGTACCCCGGACTCCACTACGCCAGTACCGCTTTGAAATTGTTTAAAGTTAAATTTAGAAACTTAGGGTCTTTCCAGTTGTTACAAGTTTTCCAAGTATTTTACGTTGTTGAGCCGTCGTTCTGAGATCTTTAAGGTAAGCTTCTGTCCATCACGACTCCCTCAAAGCTTTAGATCGGGTAATTTTTCATTGCCTAGACGCCTTGAGTTTATGGCGTAATTCGTAGTTAGACCATTGGGTCTATTTCTCCCGATTTGAAACTGACTGGATTCCGTGAAGTGGCACAGAGCCGAAATTTTCTTGATTTAAATTTTAAGATGAATATTACTTGTTGGGAACGAACTTTGCTGAAGAATCTTTTCGATTGGTAATTTTTAAAGCTGATGGTCTCATGTAAGAATCTCGGCGTTGTCGAGACTGAGATTATCTTTAGATTTATTTTGTTTTATTTTTGTTGTTGCGAGTTTTTGCGAGAAATAACCGTACGAATTCTACGCAGTCAATCATCCAGATTTCACGTTAGGGACACGCGTTTTCTAGTAGATTGTGAGAATTCTAGTGTACGAGTTTCCATACGGTCGGCGTCCTGTGAGTGTATTCGCTGAAAGACGCGATTCCTCGTCAACCGTAGGGAAATTCTAGTGTACGAATTCGGTACAGGTAGCAATCTTGGGTATGCACGTTGAGAGACACGTGAATTGTTACTTGTGCGAATTCTAGTTTTACGATTTCTTCGCGGCTAACCGAGCTGAGAATTAATACGCGATATGCTGCTGCGTTTCTCTGGTTGACTGCGAGAATATAATTCTAGTTTCGTTTCTGAGTCCTGGCATTTGATGGGGAATTCCTTTGTTCTGAACAATAGCTTCGTTGAAAGAGACAAGACGTTCAGAACTATTTAATTTAGTGGTTAAATACTTTTAGAAAGGATACGATATTTCCCGTATTTGCGAAAGATCTCAGAAGTTGAGTTTGGGGTTCACGCCACGGCCGGGTGAGAACCCACTATCGTCTTTAATCTCCCAAAAAAGGGACCATTGCTCAGAGCACTCATATGGTTGCCTCATTTTGATTAGAGATTAATTTCGTGACATTTAATGCCATTTTGTACCGCGGTGTCTTGGCATTATTGTATCATTTGCGTAATAATTTTGCATGTAATAACTTAAAGCCTACGAGCACGCGTATCCCCGAGATATCGTACTCTAGTTTTGAGATTCATGTCAAATCCATAATTTGCGTTTCCTTTTTGTTTATTATTCGGTTAATTGGAGGTTGTATTTTTTTTTTAATTTTATTTTCATAATGTTTTTCCTCCTTCGTCCAGTAATAATTCGCATGTTATAACTTAAAGCCTACGAGCACGCTTATCGCCGAGATATCGTATTCTAGTTTTAGGATTCATGTCAAACTCAAAGTTTGTGTTTCTTTTTGATCATTGATATTTTATTGTTAACCATAATAATTCCCTGCTATCCATTATAACATTTATGTGCACCTGTGTGAATGTTTTATGTTGAGTCTGCGAATTTTACCTTTAATTGTTTCTCATTTTGCCTTTGAGTTATAATTTATGTGGCAAAAGTTTAAATATGGAATTTTGAATATCTAGTTTTATCACGTGAACGGTATTTTTGTCTATCCAGTTTCATTGATCGGGAATTTTGGTTTATTTGGTTCAAAATTTTGGTTTCTTGCTTTCAATTATTGGATTTGAATATCGTTTACGTAGTTGGAGGTTCCTATGATTTTCTAGCTAGATTAGAGCCTAAGATTAGGATTATCATTGTTTTAGGTGTTACAAAATTCGAGATTATTAATATTTTTTTTCGTTAGTTGGAGTTGTTTAGATAATATTAGTCTTGCGTGTGAAGATATTTGGTTGGTTATTTTGATCTGGATAGTCTCTTCAAAGAAACCTTTAAATAAATGTTATGTTATCCATTGTTTATAAATTGAATAATAAGTGTGTGTAATTCTTGTCGCCCCCACGTTCCCCTCTCTACTGAGCTTAGCCAGCGTTTCGAGTTTTGAGTGGAAAATTGGTCACTTTCTCGTAAGAATTGGAGATTAAGAGAAATATCAGTTATAGAAGTTGATAAACAAATTTTTGTTGGCACTGAGCAGTGCCTGGCGCCCATCCGATTTCATATTTCGAGACTATTCAGAGATTTTGAGGTTATTCGCGTTCGGTGCTAATTTTCGCCTTTTTGAGCATACTTATTTCTGGTTATAACAGCTAAATTTCCCCAGGCTAGAAAAAGTACTGTTACAATACCTATGTTTATATTTTCTGTTTTTGTCTGCATGTTTCTTACTTTTTTTTTAGTTCTTCCCTACTGTATCAAAACTGATTTGTTGTATATATTTTGTAATCATTTTCTATTTTTCCTTATTTCTAGTTGGATACTTTTGTAATTCATTAAGGTTTGTTTGCCATTTAGCTTATTTTAGGCCACGGCATAATAAACTTAATCTAATCTAATCCAATCTAATCAAATAAGGAAGTTGTTTTGGTCCTCTTCTTTCATTTCATGTCAAAAAAGGTATTCGAATGCTTCACCTGTTCGTTTTGTATGAAAATCTCCATGGTGGGGATAATAAAGTCGCTCAAAAGAAAAATAGGGGTTGACTTTACGAGATCGGCAAATTATTGCTGGATAATGAACGTAATTAAAAACTTTACTGCACGTAACGATCTTTTCTACGTGCTTCCGCAGGTCTTCGAGAATCCCGAGGGACTCGTATCCAGTGAAATGAAAACTAGTTTTCTTTCTCTCTCTCCCTCTGTGCCTTTCATCCCTTACAATGGACAAGCGATTTGAAAAAAGAAAGGAAATAAATTTAATACTCGAATGAAAACTTTTCCCAGACTTTATAGATCATAACGGAAGAACCTTCGTGGGTTTTGTTTTCATTTTCCAGCAGGATGTGGTCACGGTTCACCCTATAATGGTACGATTGTTTTCAACTTACTATCGGCAAGCACGTAAGCAGCATTCAAAATCGCATTGATTTCGGTCTTTGCTGCGTCGAATAAATTAGTTATTTCGGTTACAGCAGGTCTTATCTCAGTGCTGGTCTCTGGAAATTGAAAGATACCTCAATAATTCAGACAATGTTCAAGTGCTTGATGCGCAATATTCTGGATGGGCACAATCGTCTTCAACTCACTTCCGAATTTCGCTCCACACCTTTCCAAATCGGCTATGACTTTGTTTTTTACTGACCTGAGTAATTCTGAAATTGGAATGTGCAGAGGTTATGATCAAGTCGTCTTCGACTCTCACTCAGTTCTAATAACAGCTGGATGAAAAGCAAGCTAGGCTTGATGTATTTTTCGAATGAGTGTCACTTACCCGCGAATTTGACAGCCGTTGCTGATTCGGCTCCTGAAAATAAAATATGTGTATCATGACAAAGTAGAAATTCACCAATTGACGCATGATATAACGGCAATGAGTGAAAAATAATGAAATATGAAGAATTGAAATAGGAAATCTCGATCGATCTACGGTAAAATTTGATCGGAATCAATAAAAACGATTCCTCGACTTCACCCTGATATGTGAGGCGAAAAGTAGATCACAACAACATTCCGCGTGCCTGATGGCATAAGGTCGTAAGCGCCAAAAACGCGATTTTGGTGGCAAAAGGTCGTATAATTTTTTTTTTCCACACCATTCGCTCTGAAAACGGCCAAAACGTATAGATCAGATGAAATTACGAAATCGAAAAATTTGAGTGCCAAAGGTCTTAAATTTGGCGGATACGTCGTTCTTTCATTGAGTATTACAGCGCACCGAGCTTGGTCAGTCACGGTTAATCCTGCTCTGCTAATTTTTCAAGTTTCTGCTGTCTCATGCTTCCGATTTTTGCCGCGTTTTGGGCTTTTCGGTAGCCCTTGTTATTTTCTTCAGTTTGGTGCTATTGCGGGCAAGTTTTTCCGTGTGTTTTTTTACTGCTGAGACTGTTCTATTGCTGCTTGCTGGCCCCTTTGTTCTGGTGTTGGTGCCATCGGTGTGTTCGGTCGAGCGTGACGGGCTTGCCTTGTCGGTGTTTGTGCCGCCGGTATATAGCTGTGACTTAAGCTCTGGACTTTGAACTGTGATATTATCGCCATTTCTTTCTGTTACTATACCTGGACTGTGGCCCCGCCTCGCCCCGCTCAGGTGCCCACTCATCGCCGGGGCTTGCGGTGGGATTGTCGCACTCTGCAGTGTCTTGACGGTCTGGTCCGTAACTGTACTGGCACAATGGACTCTTATGCGCCTTTCACCCTGACTTCTACCACTGCTTCTACTCCTACTGTGACCACGACAACGTCGGCCTTACCGTCAGCCCCTTCTGTTGCGGCTGCTGCTCCTAGCTCTGCCTCTGGGATGCCCTCTGATTCCACAAATCGGCTTTCCGACGCTACTTCGAGTTTTACTTTCCGGCCTCCGCTTGTGACTGCGTTGTCATTGCCTCCGGAAACATGCTCTGACACGGCTGGCACTTCTCTCAGCGTTACACGAGGCAGTGATGCATTTGATCACTCTGATAGGGCTTCCTTGGCCTCTCTGTCCCGTGATCTTGCTGCCATCTCCGTCAAGCTTGGCTGTCTGTCTGCTGTTCAGGCTGAGCTAACCCGCTTCTCCGCTACTCTTCAGGATTCGGCTGCCTCGTCTCGCGAGCTTGTTCTTCAGGTTGGGGAGCTTAAGGTGGCTGGGGTAGTGCTTGATGCCCGCTGCCTGGCGCTTGAGCAGCGTGCTGACACAGCTGACTCCCGTGTTGGGGAGCTCGCTGCTGCCGTTGATACTCTCCAACAGCATGTAGCTTCTTCTCGTCGTCTCCGCAGAGATGTGTCTCATTCCTGTGACCGGGTGACTCGTTTGGAGAGGCAGCGACGGGATTATGAGCTGCGCGTGGCTGGACTCTCTGATGTTCCTGATGTCTCCTCGAACGAGCTCGTCTCACGGCTAGCTCACGCCCTTGGGGTGCTTTGTGCTGCAACAGACATCGATGACGTTTTTCGCCTCCCTGGCCGCGAAACCCGTGCTCGGCCAATTATTATTCGCTTCACGTCTGTCCGCATGCGTAACGTCTGGTTTGAAAAAAAGCGCGTCAAAAAGCAGCTGAAGGCTACTGAGGTTGATCCGAGTCTAGCGAGTACTGAGGTCTTTGTAAATGAGCCTTTATCGGCTGAGGAGCGGGATCTTTTCAAGTCTACTCAGCAGTTCGCTCGAGCGCATGGGTACGGTTTCGTCTGGATCAAGCGTGGCTACATCTACTTGAAAAGAGAGGAGGCCTTCCCCCCCTTACGAATTACGAGTGTCGACGATCTTCCTGCAAGATCCGCTTGACCGGCAGTGGTCCTGCCTGCCTCTCATACTTCTCATACCTCCTCCTCGCCGCTGCCTTCGGGGGACCCTGTTCATCCTGCGCCGTCTTCGTCTTCTGCTGCTTCGTTGGACCGCTTCGACCACCTATCTATGTGTCATGCCAATGTACAATCTCTTGTTGCACACCGTGAAGAGTTTCGGCTCTTTGTCGCTTCCTCCTCTCACCACGTCATTGCCTTATCTGAAACTTTTCTTAAAGACAACGTCTCTGATTCCACGGTTGCGCTCAAGGATTATGTCCTGTTTCGCTGTGATAGACTGGGCAAGGGTGGTCGAGGAGTTGCTGCATTTGTACATTGTAGCATTCAAGCTCATGTTGTTGCATCTTCTAGTAATATGTATTGTGCCAGGCCCGAGTATCTGATTCTCGAATTATCTATTCCTTATGGCCTTTTGAGGGTCACGTCTGTTTTACCAATCGAGTAGCATTTTATTTTCTCGCCGTATCCCGTCTCGATGGAGTCACTGATTATCTTAGAATTAGTTTTAGATTATTTCTAATTTTTTTACACACCGCGCGCTGGTCCCTAGAAGATAAATCAGAGCAACCCGAATTAATAAACGATTTATTTCGAAAAAGCAGCAGAAATCAGGTGTCGCCGCATTATGGCCTATACACCGACACGAGAAAAGTATTATGGCATTTCCGGCATTTCCACTTGACACACGATGGTAAACGAACCAGCGCGCGACGGCTGCGATCTTCACGAAACTTGTGATGTCACTCTGGAATTGATCTAAAAAATAATCGCGACGAGAAACGGCGAGAATATCATGAAGCGACAGCTTCGCATCGTCACTACCACACGTAACATCATCACTACCACACGTAACCACGGACATGTAAAGTTTACTATAGACGTAGTTGCTGGTGCAGTTCAGAAGCTTCGCGCGAGAGGCGCTGAGCTCGCAATTTCGCTGTGGTCACGAGGTCCTCAAAACCCCTTATGCTTCTAAAGTTCTTTTTGCAGTTGTATATCGACCTCCTAAAATTGGCCACTTGTGCGACTTCGAGGAGGTATTTCTGTTGCATTCCGCCTCCTACAGTAACTTCATCATAATGAGTGATTTCAATTCGGACCTCTGTTCGTCTTTTGCTGATGCCCGTCATATGTATTTTTGATTTTGCGGAATGCTACAGCATTTTCATTGTTCCGTTTCATCCGACTCATCACACCTCTAATACGCACACTTGGCTTGACCTTTCTTATCATCTTTCTCTGTCTTATTGATGATTCTGATAAATTAGTTTTTAGCGGCCAGTCGGAAGTTCCCTTTCTTTCAGGCCACGAGCGTATCTTTATTAAGTATAGGCTCAGGGTTGCCTCGTCCTGCTTCCAATCTAATTTCTTTCCGTAAATTAAATTCCGTTGATCCTGATGCCTTTACTCATGCCCTGTCTTCGCTAGACTGGGCTCCACTGTTTTCTGAGTCGGTTTCTGTTGAGGACAAGCTCGCTATCTTCAACTCCCATATTCTTGCTGTCCTAAATGCTCTTGCTCCTGTCCAGACTAGGTCAGTTTCTCGTCCCCCTGCGCCGTGGCTGGACTCTGACCTTAGGGAACTTATGCGGTGTAGGAACCGCAGCTTCAAGGTTTTTCGGAGAATCAGGTGTCCTGAACGGTATGCTGATTATAAATATCTTCGTAACCGGGTGCAGGATTTAATTCGAACCGCGAAAGCCAAGTACTTCGAGATTTGCTTCGCGTCCCTACATGATAGCGGCTCCATTTGGCGCGAGTTTCGTCGCCTTGGCTTAACTAAGGCTCGTTGTAGTGTTATACCGGCTGCCCTCACGCCCGACACACAGTGGGACGAAATTGACGGCGAAAAGTCTAAACATAAAGTATCGATTTCGGGAATCTGCAATGGTGGGTTAGATATAGTAATAGTCCGATGGTCGAGTTCCAGACTCGAGAGGCGAAGATCCTTTATACCTGCTATTGTGTCCCAGTTCAAAAGTGCCCTTCGCTCGACGCAGACGCGTCGCGCCCTGTGCCTAATTTTCAGTGCGCTCTTGAAAACGTCGCCCGTTGCAGAAAAATAAACCGATTGACGATTTTCAGAATGGATCCGAAAGGGGGAAAGTAAGTAGAATATCATCATGCAATAAAAAAAACTTGTAATAATAATGTATGTGATATCAGTCAACGAATGATTTTTTCGAAAATCAACGTAGAATTGCTACTGAAAATTGTAAACACGTAGAGAAAAGTTGAATTGTAAAACGTTGTAAAGCGGCCGGGCTTATTCTAGGTTGTAGATTATTCTATTGTTCAATGGAAACAGCAAAAAAAAAATTGTGCATCACTGCGCAACCGCTATTGGTACAAGGTTTTGTGATGAAAAATGCATTTTTCTCGATTTTGAACAGTTGAAACATGAAATACGGAGAAGTGATTCAGATAAAAGTTGTATGGTTTCAAATTATCTCTTGAGGGGTGTACTCACGATGTGGGCCCAGTGAGGCCCGAAAAGATTTTTATTTATCATTACCCTCAGTTTTTATAGCGGATTTAGATTTCACGCTGCCAAATTGAAATATTTGTATCAAGTCACTTTCTGCTAGGCCTCTCTCAAAAAGCCCAGAATCTTAGCGAAAAATAACCTTTGAAAAAATGTATATTTTGGAGTGTCCAATCGAAATCGATGATAAAAAATGCGGGTTCTTTTTTTAATTTTTGTGGTTTTCATAGCATTTCAAAATATTATAGTCATCTATAATATTGTGGAATGAGTAATAGTGAGTAAGGCTGAATATGTACCCTACTGAAAATTTCCAGGTGGAAATCTATGGATGAACCTACTGAGCTTTTCTGTCGAAACTAAACAAACCCTTTCCCTTCCACAGGCCTGCGTTAGGCATACCTGGGAGAGGGAGAGAGAGGGTTTGTTTAGTTTCGTCAGAAAGGCTCGGTATATGGTTTTCCTATAGGAATTTCGAACTGGAAATCTACTGGATTATATGAATTTCGACATGGATTGCCATAAATATCCAGGTAAACTCCTATGTGTATTGAAAATATGCAGGTGGATATTCAAAATATAATTCAAAACGCCATAATTCAAAGAACCGGATATTTATATGAATCCATGTTAAAATCCATAGAATCCGGTGGATTTCCGCTTCCAAATTCCTATAGAAAGACCATATAGGTTTATCCACAGATTTCCACCTGCAAATCTTCAGTAGGGTATTTACTTATTCATATGCTTTATTCTTTGACATTTTAGAATCTGCCGACGATGATCCCGCAGTACCTGGATTAACGAGAAAAGATATTTTCGCACACATGAAAAATGATTTAAATCGTGGTGCAGCTTCAGCATACCTGGAAATTGATAACTTCATGTCGGAGAAACTACAGCGACCTTTCACTCTGTCGGATGACGCAAAACTTGCAATACGCGAATTATTGTCCCAATTTATCGAAACGTGGAAGCAAGTTTCGAGGCATGAAGACAGATTTTTCGACAAAATTGGCAACATGGCTCAGTGTGTTTGTTCCCCTGGAAAAAATCCAAGAAGCTTCAACGCAGTCCAGCAGCATGGGTCGGTCGGTCTTTAGGATTTGCTGAAGCTAGTGTGCGCACAAATCGGAGGAAAACTGAAGATTTGCGTGCAACTAGAAGTACCGAAGAACTGTCTTATGAGTCATTCCACGTCAAACCGGACAGGTTTTTGACCTCGATGTTTCCGATTCAGGTCTCGATTTTTTTACAGATTCTTTGGATCAAATAAATGCATCAAACAATTTTTATTTTATTTTTATCGCCCCTAGTTTAGAAGTTACACGGGGTTGAAATATCGGAAAAACGGCAAAAAATCGAAAACACGCCCTCCTTCAAGTGCCTATATCTTCGGTTCTATTTATCCTACAGACTTTTGTAGAAACGCATTTTGAAGCTCTTGAATGACGCTTTCGTTACATATTTATCTCATTCTGGCATAATCGATGATTTCATTTGTTATAAACAATTATATTATTCAAACGTGTTTTTCGAGGTGAAGGCCCCCACCTAAAATTCTAAAAAAAATATGAGCGTATTCCTTGATCAATTCTCTACAAAATTGCGAAATAAAATTCATGGAGACTCATTGGACTATATTTGGAAACGATTTATTTACAAGCGGCGGCGCGCGCTGACAGTGTGCGCCGGAGCTATGCGGCGTGGTTCGCATCGATATTACGCAGAATCAAACTCAGGTTACAGAATGCTACTTGAATATCCTAACATTTTTCAAGGATGGTTCATTGTTCCGTACTCTACAGTGAATTTATGGAAATTCTCATTATTATAATACAGAAAATGTCATAGGGTTCGGAAAAATGAGCCATCGGTAAATTCCGAAGGTTTTCTGCGAAGTGCGTCCTACCATTCATTGTGACTTTACCTGTTGTCCTCGTGTTCAGGTAGTTTCTCATCGTTTCCAGGTAGCTCTAAACAAAAGGCCTAACCCTCGGTCATCCCTTCCATGGTGTCCTACGATTAGTCGTTGTTCATTACTGTCCGCAAGTACCTACTTCAGTATCCTTTCAAAACTTGTTCAGTCAACAACTCAACACTCAGTCTCCAAGTGTTTTGGTTTGGGATTGCTTATTTTGCGAGTGCGTGGCTTTATTGCGTTATGTCTACAATAAAACATTGCTTCAACCCGTTTAACTTGGAGAAACACGGGAAAAAGTCTCCGAAAAATCTGAGACCGGTGCTTCCGACGATGCTTCGAAAATTAAATCGGAGAGCAGATTCGACATCGATGGGACTGAAGATTTGTGACATCTGCCGGTTACGACTTGCAAAAATGCCCGAAATCACTGAATCCAGTGACAGTTCTTCGCTTAACGAGGACCCAAAACCCAGTACGAGTGCAGTGAAATCGTCGGAATGTGAAGAGGACTCAACGCCAACCAAGAAATTGGTAGATATTTCTACATTGAACGAGAGCCTAGTTGGATTGGGCGAATCAACCATTAATAAACGGAAGTTGGCACTGAAGAAATATCCTCATGAGAAGCTCAAAAAGCTGCAAGAAACACTGGCCTCACGGGTATTTCATGTCGAAGAAGATGTTGAGCAGGGGGCCGAGGACGAATAATCCACAATCATTGACAAACTGAAGGTGGCGTTCCATACTACCGATGATCGGAACAAAAATATCACAATTTTAACAATATTTGAGGATTGGTCGTTTCAAAAAATTCAGGAGAATTTTAATGCCTCGAAACACATGATTACTGTCGCTAAAAAAACGGCACAGGAACACGGGATTCTATCCAGCCCCAATGGGAAGATCGGCAAGAAATTGAATCCAGTGACAGAGAAGTGTGTCGTGGATTTTTATACTTCCGATCTGATGAGTCGTGTAATGCCGGGAAAAAAGAACTATGTCTCGGTTCGGGAGAATGGAGAAAAAATCCACAAACAGAAACGATTGATACTCAGTAATTTGCAGGAAACGTACCATCTCTTTAAAGAAAAGTATCCACATCTAAACGTCGGATTTTCAAAATTTTGCGGACTAAGACCGAAGCACTGTGTACTTCCTGGAGCTGGCGGAACCCATTTCGTTTGCGTTTGTGCAAGCCATGAAAATGTGAAGTTAATGTTGGACGGGGCAAGGATACCACAGCTGACAGCCAACACGTCTCAGCCGATAAACAATTACAAAGATTGTTTGGCGCGAATGATGTGTAACCCACCATCCACCGATTGTCACTTGAAGCAATGTCCAAGTTGCCCGGGGACAGAAAATTTAGTGAATCAGCTGGAGGAGTTGTTCGAAGACGAATTGATAGATATCGTGACGTACAGGCAGTGGGCGTCGGTAGATCGCACAAATTTGGACACAAGTCAAGCTGCTGTCGACGAATTCTTGATAAAACTTCAGGGACTACTAGACGGGCTGGTCACGCATGCATTCATCGCTCAGCAACAGTCTGCGTATTTTTCCGAAAGAAAGGAGCAATTGAAACCAGGGGAATGCTTAGTAGTAAGCGATTTTGCAGAAAATTATGCGTTCGTGATTCAAGACGCGGTTCAGGGTGTCCATTGGAATAACGACCAAGTAACGTTACATCCTTTTGTGGCGTACTACAACGAAGACGACACAATAAAACACAAAAATTATATTGCGATTTTAGAGTGTCTGAAACATGACACTATCGCCGTCCATCTATTTCAAAGAAGTTTTGTGGACTTTTTGAAACGAGAAATTGAAGATGTGACGAAAATCATTTACTTCTCCGACGGAGCGAGTGCGCAATATAACAACAAAAAGAATTTTTTGAACGTGTGTCGTCATCTAGAGGACTTTGGAGTTGGTGCCGAGTGGCACTTCTTCGCTACCTCGCATGGAAAGGGGCCTTGTGATGGCTTGGGAGGTGCCCTGAAAAGATTAGCAGCCAAAGCAAGTCTAGAACCCTTGCAGGATCCAATCAATACACCACAAAAATTTTTTTCATGGGCGCAGAATAACCAAAATTCAAAAAATATCAATTTAGAATTTTTCACTAAAGATGATTATCAAAAAGAAGCAGCTGCATTGCAAGCTCGTTTCGAAAAAGCTAAATCACTTCCGGGTACACTCAAATTTCACTGTATTTTGCCACTAACAAGGAATAAAGTAATAGCTAAGAGATACTCAGATGCCCCCGAATCAGTACAGGCCGTTGTTTCTAAATAAACTACTAATTGTAAGCTAATATAACGACATCCAGGTATAATATAATCTAATTGTTCCTTTATATAATATAGATACGCTAGGGGATCTTCATGTAAGATTTAGAATTACGATTCACTTATTGTTAGTTGGATGATTAATAAACTGATATGAAATAAATTGTTTTCTCATGTGGTAAATTTTTTTAACATAGATCTCCGTGTCCACCGTTTCTCCCTTACGCTGGTTACGCTCACCCGAGCCAGGCCTCCGAGCGGCGACGCGCGCCGCCGCTTGTAAATCAATCGTTTTCAAATATAGTCCAATGAGTCTCCATGAATTTTATTTCGCAATTTTGTAGAGAATTGATCAAGGAATACGCTCATATTTTTTTAGAATTTTAGGTGGGGGCCTTCACCTCGAAAAACACGTTTGAATAATATAATTGTTTATAACAAATGAAATCATCGATTATGCCGGAATGAGATGAATATGCAACGAAAGCGTCATTCAAGAGCTTCAAAATGCGTTTTTACAAAAGTCTGTAGAATAAATAGAACCGAAGATATAGGCACTTGAAGGAGGGCGTGTTTTCGATTTTTTGCCGTTTTTCCGAAATTTCAACCCCGTATAACTTCTAAACTAGGGGCGATAAAAATAAAATAAGAATTGTTTGATTCTTTTATTTGATCCAAAGAATCTGTAAAAAAATCGAGACCTGAATCGAAAACATCGAGGTCAAAAATCACCCGTTTTTGTCCGGTTTGACGTGGAATGACTCTTATGCGGCTCAAATGAGCCTCCGAGCAGCTGGTAGATCTGATGCCGCAAAAGTTGTTCAAGATGTTGACGCTGGGAAGCCCATCAAGAGCTAAAAAGTATAGAGAATCTTTGGAATCAATTGCAGAAATTCCTTATACTCCTGATAAAGCCCTATCGCTTGTAGTTGAACTCAATATGTCAAAATCTGACTATCAGAAGCTTCGGAATTCAGCCAAACAACAGCGCTCCAAGTTATTTGCGTCGTATAATATAATACATCAAGCGAAGCTTCAATGTTATCCACCGAGATCAGACATTACCGTTACAGAATGTAGTGCTGAAGTGAAACTGCACAGTCTTTGCTGGATCACACAATTCAGAGAATCTTGTTGCTTCAAGACGAAGTTATTAGAAGTTTATGTAAAGATAGTGTTCGCAACTTGAATTTAATTTGTAGGTGGGGTTGCGATGGCACTTCTGGTCAAAATGCATGTAAACAAAGATACACCGATGATGATGGAAGCAAGTCTGATGCTAACATATTCTTCACGTCACTTGTTCCATTGCAGTTGATATCAGTTGATCAAGAAACAAAAAATACCCTTGTTGTATGGAAAAATCCAAGGCCATCGTCTACCCGTTTTTGTCGGCCAATTAGAATTCAATTTTTGCATGAAAATACTGAAGCCACGGTGAGCGAAATGGAGTTTATAAAACAGCAGGAAACTAACCTTGTGCCTTACAAAACTGTCATTGACGGAAAAGACATAATCGTTTCTTTCAAACTTGCATTCATCATGATAGATGGTAAAGTTTGCAATGAGATCACGAGCAATGCTTCTCCTGAACGTTGCTATTTATGTCAAGCAACTTCAAAAGTTTCAACGATATCGATGCGATGTTGAAAAGAAAAATCAATGAAGATTACGTACAGTTCGGGTTATCGACTCTGCATGCGTGGATTCGCTTCTTCGAAAGTTGTTTGCATGTAGGGTATAAACTTTAAATTGAACAGTGGCAAGCGCGTACTGCAAATGATAAAGAAATTGTAAAAAACTGGAAAGCAAGTATACAAAAAGGTTTCCGCATACGATCAGGTCTCATAGTTGATCAACCAAAGCCCGGTTTTGGTAGCTCCAATGACGGGAATACTGCTCGACGGTTTTTTGAAGATTGAACCGCTTCTGCTTCGATCACAGGGGTAAATGAAGATCTGATCAAACAATTTCACGTTTTATTGCAAACACTTTCGAGTGGCCATGAGATTGATATAATCAGATTTCAAGATTATGCCGTGCAGACAGCTCGCGACTACGTGAATTTATATCCGTGGTTTCATATGCCGATTTCAATGCATAAAATTTTGATTCATGGCGCAGCGATTATAAAGTCTGCAATATTACTGATTGGACAAATGTCCGAAGACGCCCAAGGGTCCACCAATAAATACATAAAGCAGAATAGAGAAAATTTTTCACGAAAATTTTCCCGAACAAAAACCATGGAAGACGTTTTTTCACGCCTACTATTAACGTCCGATCCATACATTTCTAGCCTGCGAAAATTACCTGGTAAGAAAATGAGATTGTTGCTACCAGAAGCAATCCAGTTATTAACTGCACCAACCGTCTCATCAAATGCAGGGAGCTCGGGCAATGGGTCGTCAGTTGAATTCACTGACTGTGATTCAGATTGTTCTGGTGACAATGAATAAAGTTGTATGTAGTCGAATGTATCACGATGACTGACCAGTTGTTCGGAATGTGGAACTTTTTCTGTCAGTTAATTGTTTTTATAAGCGAATACATATTTATTAAGAAAAATAATGCTAATTTCTACACTTTATTACTTAATAAGTTGAGGTCGGTGGGATGCTCCGCCTCTGTCTGCAACTGGTTCCTTTCTTACCTCACTGGTCGTTCGCAAGCAGTTCGTGGCCCGCATGGCGTACTTTCTCCCTGGACTGATATTGATGTTGGGGTCCCTCAGGGCTCCGTCCTCGGTCCCCTCCTCTTCACCATCTTTGTGAATCATCTCCCGCTATCCATTCGTAACGCCCAGCACCTTTTTTATGCGGACGATTTGCAGATTTACCTTTCCTTTGCTCCCTCGGCGTTAGATGAGGGCCTCCGTCGTATTTCTGAAGATGTTGGTGCTATTGCGGCTTGGGCGGATGTTAACTCCTTGTCGCTCAATCTCAATAAAACCAAGGTCTTGCTGGTCGGTAGTTCCCGCCTCCTGGGCGGGTGTGGCGTCTCATCTCTACCCCAGATTGTGCTTAACGGTTGCCCAATCCAATTTGCTTCGTGTGCCCGTGATCTTGGCGTTATGCTTAACTCTAAACTGAGTTGGAGTGATTATGTCGCCTCTGTCTCGGGGAAGGTCAGCATGATACTGCACCAGCTCAAGACTTGCAGGGATTCGTTTTCGCCCTCGCTTCGCAAGTGGCTTGTTACGGCCCTCATCTTCCCGCACCTTGATTATTGTTGTGCTGTTTATAATGATTTACCTGCTACACTTGACATTAAGCTGCAGAGATTAGAAAATGCGTGTGTGCGCTTTGTTTGCTTTGTTGTGCACCCTCTCCAGTGGGCGTCCTGCTTATTTGGCGCAGTCAGTCGCTCCAGTTCCTGCGTGCCGTGGCGAGTCGTGTCACGAGATCTTCACTTCAGCCGCACTTACTTTGCGTTCCTAGATACCGCAGTTCCTCTTTTGAGGGATCATTTATTGTGACGGCTTGTCATTTCTGGAATTCTCTTCCCCATGGGGTAGTCTCCGCTACCTCCTTGCCCGTTTTCCGGTGCAAGCTTTATGCTCATCTCCTTGAGCTGGAGCGACGAGCGTTTGATGCCCTTTCCTAACTGTTAAGTCGTTTTCTTTTGTTCCGTTTGTGATTTTCTTACCTACTTGCTTGCTTTTACGGCGCTGCTTTTCTTATGTTATATTATATTATTATTTTCAATTTATTTATTGTACTTTAGTTTATTATTATTATTTAGTTATGATTTAAATTTTTTTATTTTATTTTTTGCATTGTAATGTTTCTTCTCTTTTAAGTTTGCTGCACACCCTAGGGGACTTGTCCCATGGGTGAATAAACATACATACGTACATACATACAATTTTTAAGGAAAAATAAAAAACATCGTAAAGGCAAAACGTCGTGAGCGCCATTTTTTTTCATAATTTTCAATGATTTTTTCAAATAGTTGTAAAAACTCGTAAAACGCAAAGAAAAATCGAAATCGACGTCGCTTCGAAAAATTCGATAAAAGAAATCGCAGTTAAAAGAAGATCGTATTCGCCCAACTTACGACGTATTGCACTTGCATTTTTCGATCTCGTAATTTCAATTGATCTCTATACATTTCGAACGTTTTCAGAGCGATTGGCGTGAAAAAAAAATATACGACTTTATGCCATTATAAACAGCAAAACGTCGCATAATGGCGCTTACATCCTTATGTCATTAGACACGCGATTTTTAACGGGTAAAGTCGTCTTCAACTCACCCCCGCGGCCGCTTCGGATATGAGGTATAGTGCTTGCGAGAATGGATCCGGTTCTAATTAATGGATCTGAAATGAAAATAGAGACAAAGATAATTTGAGCGTTTTGGTAGACGTATAAATTGGTCAAGTAAGTGTATCCACTCATCACTTACCAGCGTCTGCGTAGGTCAGCTGGGAACCGCTAACTGAAAACAAAATAGGTACATCATGACACTATTGTAGTTTGTCAATATTTGACGCATGTCTTAGTAGCTATGACTTGAAATCTTCATTGGGTGACATTGTTTTGAACTTACTGACGGACATCTGTTTAACACCATCCACAAGTACTGACAGTTGGGCGTTGACACTTGTCACGGCATCTGAAATTTAAGTGAAGAGGACTGTGATTAAGTCGTCATTCCGCGATGCTCGACTCGCTTGAGCTAAATTCGAACAACACGTGAATATCTGTCATTATCGAAAATCTCTGTATCTTTAACTCACCCTTGATGGCAGCCTCGGTTGGATCGACTCCTGAAACAAAAATCTGGATATCATGACAATACTTGACGAATCGAGTGGAACCTGACATGTTGAAAATGGTTTGAACATAAAATGTAGAGAATAAAATGGTTCCAAACAAAGAGCATAACGTTCAAAAAACACATTTTATCTATATCGTGATGACGTACGCGTACTTTTTAGGCACGATCGTAGAAAACGGAGTGCCTTATACATTCGCCATCGCTAAAAACGTCGGATCGAGTAAAAAATCTGAAATCATGTAGGGAGCACGTTTTGGCACCCGGGTAGTCGTTTTCGAGCATTTTCAAGAGTGGTGTATGTGACCCCCCCATTTCTTGTAAACCTGCTATCATCCACACCCCTGAACCGATTCTGATGAAATTTGCAGAGGATACTCCTTTTGCCCTGAAGATGTCAGAATTTCATTGTGTACCAGATCCGACTTCCGGTCCAGAAATGGCGTTCGCTAACTTTGTCAATTTTGAAGATACAACAACGAGCTTTGGAATACAGCCTCGTGATCACGAATCAAAATTTTGAGAATTTTTGAGGATTTTTCCGGCACCTGCGTCTTAGTGTCCAATCGTTGAAGTTGCTTGTAAACCCGCCATTTTCCACACCGCTAAACCGATGCTGATGAAATTTGCAGAGGATACTCCTTCCGCCCTGAAGATGTCAGAATTTCATTGTGTACCAGATCCGACTTCCGGTCCAGAAATGGCGTTCGCTATCTTTGTCAATTTTGAAGATACGACAGCGAGCTTTGGAATACAGCCTCGTGATCACGAATCAAAATTTTGAGAATTTTTGAGGATTTTTCCGGCACCTGCGTCTTAGTGTCAAATCGTTGAAGTTGCTTGTAAACCCGCCATTTTCCACACCGCTAAACCGATGCTGATGAAATTTGCAGAGGATACTCCTTTCGCCCTGAAGATGTCAGAATTTCATTGTGTACCAGATCCGACTTCCGGTCCAGAAATGGCGTTCGCTAACTTTGTCAATTTTGAAGATACAACAGCGAGCTTTGGAATACAGCCTCGTGATCACGAATCAAAATTTTGAGAATTTTTGATAATTTTTCCGGCACCTGCGTCTCGATGTCAAATCGTTGAAGTTGCTTGTAAACACGCTATCAGCCAGACCGCTGAACCGATTTTGATGAAATTGGCAGAGGATACTTTTTTTACTCCGAATATATGCAAATTTCATTGTAGACTCGATCCGACTTGCGGTTTAAAAACCGCGGTCGCCAGCTTCGTCAATTTTGAAGTTACGAGAGCGGTCCTTGGAATACTTTCTATTGGCTTCGAATCAAAATTTTGAAATTCTTGGGGGATTTTGAACACTATTACAAAACAAACTAGCACTGTACGATCGTGCCTTACGCAAAAAAGCGATGAGCTTTTTGGCTAAAACGGGCTAGTTATTTTTAACGATTCAATGAAACTTACTACCTGCAGAACATACGTGCTAAAAAATGTTGAGTGTGCTGTTAAATATTTCGCGACACAACACTTCAAAAGTTGATTGCTCTTGATATACATAAGGGGTATCCCATGCGAAGCGGGACAGGTTTCGGCCGAGGATCGGCGAATTTGACGTCCGTCCAGGATCTCGTTTCTTACTACCTTGCAACGAGTTTTCCGGAGTTTTAGACCCTGATCGGTTTTTGATTGTCCGTGAGGCGCGATTGAAGGAATTTTCTTAGGGTCTACTCGATTTGCTCGAAAATTTTACTGAACATAGTTAAAGATATCACAAAATTATGGTGAAATTTTCAGCCACCCCTTTTTTTCTTCGTCGGCAATAAATTATTGAATAATTTTGTTTACCAACAATAAAATTTTTCGTTACCGGGACTTTATTGAAATGCTTTACGTACGCCAAATATACCTTGATACTATATAGTTCAGAAATAGCCCCGTTGACATGGAATAATTTTTTTGTTACCAAAAATATTTTCAATAATTTATTGCTGGCGAACGAAAAAAAAGGGGTGGCTCAAAATTTTACTACTTTCTTGTGACACCTTTAACTATGTTCAGTAAAATTTTCAAGTAATTGAACAGACCCTAAGAAAATTCCTTTAATCGCGCCTCACGGGAAATCAAAAACCGATCAGGGTCTCAAACTCCGGAAAACTCGTTGCAAGGTAGTAAGGAACGAGATTCTAGACGAACGTCAAATTCGCCGACCCTCGGCCAAAACCTGTCCCGCTTCGCATGGAATACCCCATAAGTTCGACGAATGGTCGATTTTCCACTTCTGTACCAGTTTACGGTTTTAAATTTTACTTCCTGTGATACTAAAATGTTGGCATAACGATTCGATAAGTCTGCAGAATAATTGCTGCAAAATAAGTATACTGTTAAATATTTCGAGACAGAATACTTGAAAAACTGATTGCTTTCGATTGACGTCCATGAGTAGGGTACCGGGGTAGACCGGGGCTAGTTGTCACACTTTTTACTCTCTGATTTTTAGAATTTTTCCAAATTTTTTTTTCGCAAATCTTGAGATGGGGTATTGTAGATACATCCTTTGCGCACCTACAGAAAATTTTTGGTTATTCTAAAGCAAGTCTGAGTAGGTTTTTTCGAATTTTCAAAAAAAATTCGCGGAGGGCGACAACTTGCCCCGAGGCGGGGTAAGTTGTCACAGACCCCGGGGTAAATTGTCCCGAGTATTTTAAATGGCGAAAACGGGTTTCATTATATTTTCTCCTAGAAACCACGTAACAGTCAACCTAGACTCCGAACACCCAACAAACCATGCGAAATCCCACCCAGACTCCGAGAATCTTGAGGAAGTTGACCTCAACTCAAAAAACCATGGTCAAGTGACTCAAAATGGGGTGAGTTTTTACACGTGACAACTTGCCCCAATAATTTTGTGACAACCCGCCCCAACCCGCTATTTTGTTTGAAAATTTGCACATCTTGCTGACCCGCCATTCAAATATCAACAATATGTACATCAAATGAAAGCGTTAAGAATAACCTTTCCGAATATCGTGTAGCGAAATTTTTCAAGGCAGTCTATAAAATGAGAAAAAACATCTCAGAAGATGGAAAATAATTACTTTTTAGGTCCGATTTCAGTTTATCGATCACTGCAAGGCCGAATATGATGCGGTATTCAATTTAACGACATTAGTTTTCAAACATCGAACTACAACTTTGATCTATAGCACCGTTCGATCTGTTATCTAGCGGTGGAGATATGGACACTGTGATAACTAACCCGTGTGACAACTAGCCCCGGTCTCCCCTACTAGTTTGGCTGTTGGAATTGAAATCAAGAATTCAATATTGTATCCTTGCTGTATCGAGAATATTTCACTCCTTGATGCAATCGTATATTGTGCAACAAGTGGGCAAAAATGACGATTCTGAGTAAGTGTGAATATAGCCGCACGAGCCGAAGGCGAGTTCGGATATCACACATACTCAGAATCGTCATTGCCCGCGAGATGCACATAATATTTTTCCCAATAAATATGTAAGATTAGGCGATTTTAGCCGTTTGCTGTAAATGAACCAAACTAGCAAACCATTTCTCCACTAGTGACGAAATGAGACCATTCCTCAACTAGTGAAGAACTGGTTTGCGTGTATTGTGTTCACCAGTGGGCAGGACTAGTTTTTGTTCGCTAGTGGAAAAATAATTCTCTATTTTCCAATTCATTGAGAAACAGCGTCTCTTGTTCATTTTCAGCAGACGGCCAAAACCGCCTATTTTTTACATATGCGTTGGGAAAAAATATTTCTACGTTTATCTACAAAACAGGTTTTTTTTTCACCTGTTGATGATGTGTGTGTCTGAATGATTGCAATGCTGACGTGGAAGCTATCGAACCACTTGACTCATGATTAGTTTTTATTTTACGTTATTCTCACTTATATGTATATGTGAGAATAACGTAAAATAAAAACTAATCAAGAGTCAAGTGGTTCGATAGCTTCCACGTCAGCATTGCAATCATTCGACCAGTAATAAACCCGACGATCTCAAAATCATCCCATGTTTTTTTCTAACAATATTCTACTCAGTAATAAACGCGTCCTAATTTATTTTTTGGTTTTTTAACAAACCGTTAATTTGTTATGAATTTTTGAAGTTGATTGAGAATGTCCCTCTTTAAAAATCTGAGAAACTTCTCAAAAATCCAGTGGGTGACATAAAACAGCCCCCGTTTAGGAAAACGTGGGCCGAATTGTTTTTCAATTTTTTTTTTCACTCAATTCGGAATTTTCTCAGGGATCGAATCAGGGATAGAATGTTGAGTATCAAATACGTTTTCCTAATTGGAGGCTAAGGAAATAGATCAATTTATGAAAGCCTAATTGGAATTTGGTTTGTAGCAAACGATAGATCTCAGTATGATAATTATATTTATAATGGTACGATTGTTTTCAACTTACTTTGGGCAAGCTTGAAAGCAGCTTTCAGAATCGCATCGATTTCGGCCGATACTTTGACCAATAAATCACTTACTCTGATCATAGTAGCTCTGATCTCAGGGCTGGTAACTGGAAATTAAAAGATACCTCAATAATTTAGACAATTTTCATGTGCTTGATGCGCGATATTCTAGATAGGCACAATCGTCTTCAACTCACGTCCGGGATTCGCTATACTTACGGTTCACATCGGCTACGACTTTTTCATTTACTGGGTGAAGTAAAGCTGAAATTGGAATATACAGAGGTTATGATCAAGTCGTCTTCGACTCTCACTCAGTTCTACCAACAGCTGGATGAAAAGCAGGCTAGGCTTGATGTATTTTTCGAATGAGTGTCACTTACTCCGGAATCTGGCAGACATTTGTGATTCGGTTTCTGAAAATAAAATATGTGTATCATGACAAAGTGGAAATTCACCAATCGACGCATGATATAACGGCAATGACTGAAAAATAATGAAATATGAAGAGTTGAAATAGGAAATCTCGATCGATTTAGGATAAAATTTGATCGGAATCAATTGAAACAATTCCTCGACTTCACCCTGATATGTGAAGCGAACAGTAGATCACAAAAACATTTCGCGTGTCTAATGGCATAAGATCGTAAGCGCCAAAAACGCGATTTTGGTGGCAAAAGGTCGTATAATTTTTTTTTTTTTCTTCACGCCATTCGCTCTGAAAACGGCCAAAACGTATAGATCAATTGAAATTACGAGATCGAAAAATGTAAGTCCCAAAGTTCGTAAGTTTGGCGGATACGTTGTTCTTTCGTTACAATTTTTAAGGAAAAATAAAAACCAACGTAAAGGCGAAACGTCGTGAGCGCCATTTTTTTTCATAATTTTTAATGATTCTTCCAAATAGTTGTAAAACTTGTGAAACGCAAAGAAAAATCGAAATCGACGTCGTTCCGAAAAATTCTATAATAAAAATCGCAGTTAAAAGCAGGTCGTATCCGCCCAACTTACGACCTTTTGCACTTACATTTTTCGATCTCGTAATTTCAATTCATCTATACGTTTCGAACGTTTTCAGAGCGATTGGCGTGAAAAAAAAAAATTATACGACTTTATGACATTATAAACAGCAAAACGTCGTATAATGGCGCTTACGTCCTTATGTCATTAGACACGCGATTTTTAAAGGGTAAAGTCGTCTTCAACTCACCCCCGCTACGCCCTAGGATAGAAGCTACAGTGTTTGTGAGTTCGGGTCCGGTACTGATCACAGAGTCTGAAATAAAAATAGACACAAAGATAATTTGAGCGTTTCGGTAGACGTATAAATTGGTCAAGTAAGTGTATCCACTCATCACTTACCAGCGTCTGTGGGCTTCAGATGGGAACCGCGATCTGAAAATAAAATAGGTAGGGGAAAGGCGGGTTCCTAGGGACAGCACGTACCTAGGGACAGAGGCTTAGTTCTGTTAGGTGAGTGCCAAAATCAGAAAACATGCAATGTCCTTTTCATTGCTACAAAGAGGTGTTACCTCCTGTAGTTTGACCGGAATAAATCAGCTCGTTGGCTGCGGATTGACAAAAGTCTGAAAATCGGGGCTCTAGGTAAATTCTGATGTCCGTCTTCTGAGTCAAATTACACGTATAAAAGTTTATGTTTTCAGTTTCAATGCTTATCATAATTTGTAGTCGACCTTCTTCCGAACAAAATCCATGCATGACCATCTTCAGAAAACTAACCTACAAATTGTAAATTCTCGTTGAACTATTCGTAAGCTATGATCGTACCTTGGGACAATTTTGTTATTGTACCTTGGGACACGGCAAATCCTATAGCATCTACGGATAGTCGTAATATTTTGCATTTATTATGTTTTTCTTGAGCTGCCGAGGAACAAAATGTATTAAAAACAAAACAGACCCCCAAAGAGGAACGTTATATAAGGAAAGGATTCAATCCTGACTTTGTATGTAGTTATGTGGATGTGGACTTTCAATGAACAAAATTCTGATAAGATGTATTTGTTAGATCACCTAGAATATGGAATCACACCCAATCTGATGATTCGTACTTCTCTAACTTTTATTAAGTCGCATGTGCTCCAAGGTACATGAGAATTTTACCTCTTGTCCCCAGGTACGAGTCCCTATGTCCCATGGTACATGCCTGCATTGTACCTTAGGAAAAATGCAATATTTTGGAAAACCGTTTTTTCCGAAGATGTCCCTAAAATATTTATTACCTATACATTTTTTTTTCATGCGAAAACAAATGTTTGCTTTACATTTCTGCGTAAATTAAACTGAATTTCATTCACGAATGAAAAAGATGCAGCTTATCGAAAAAAAGTGTCCCTAGGGACCCGACCTTCCCCTACATCATGACACTATTGTAGTTTGTCAATATTTGACGCATGTCCTAGTAGCTATGACTTAAATATCTTCATTGGGTGACATTGTTTTGAACTTACTGGCGGAGATCTGTTTAACACAATCCGCAATTTCTGACAGTTGGGCTTTGACGTTTGCCACGGCATCTGAAATTTAAGTAAAGAGGACTGTGATTAAGGATGTATTGGCTGTACAGTCCCAACCACGTTGACCTTCGAATTATTGCATACTTCAAGATAAGACAAAAATCTGAAAAAAATCAACCACAATCAAGACGATAATGATATTCATTTCCAATAATAATAATTTCCAAAAGTTATCAACAAATTGTTTAAACAAAACATTGTTTAACAAATTTGTCGGTGACCTCATTTTTTTTCATGTCAAACAAATTCGTTCATCTTTTTGAATATACATGAATTTTTTAAGAATCTTCTCATATGTTCGAAATTCCCGTTTTCGAACATTTTCACCGTTTTGTGAAGGCTGTAACTACGGAACTATTCGTTACATGCTCCGCAAACTTCGGAATTGTAATCTACATCGTTTTCATGAAAACATGCAAAATTCAAGATTTTTCCTCCATTTTTGAGAATTTAAAATTTTTGAAAACGAGAATTCAAACAATATCAGAAAATTCTTAAAAAATTCACGTGTATTCAGAAAGATCGACAAATTCGTTTGTCATGAAAAAAAAATCACCTCACCGTCAAATTTGTTAAACAATGTTTTGTTTAAACAATTTGTTGATAACTTTTGGGAATTATTAGAATTGAAAATGAATATCATTATTGTCTTGATTGTGGTTGATTTTTTTTCAGATTTTTATCTTATCTCGAAGTATGCAATAATTGTCGACGAAGGTCAACGTGGTTGGGACTGTACAGCCAATACATCCTTACAGTCCGAGAGCCCACGACACTAGGTATACCACGAACGGGAGGCCGTTTCAAAATGACATGACGTAATTTAGCGTGACCCCCCGGACATGGAATCGAAGTTGTGCCGGGTTGAAGCCTGAGCCGATTAGCCGTAATCAATAAAAATTCGTGCTTTGTTTTTGTAACGTCTAACACTTCGAGGCGGCCACAAAAAACCTGTTTCAGATGATTTTTTGCAACAAACACTGTCGGGAATAATAACTGTGCCACCCCCATATCTGCCCCTAACCCCGGCACAGTTAATTCGAAGGGGTTCTAAAAAACAGTTAACTACCTTTTCATGGAGGCCAAAAAAAAACCTTAAAAAAATTGAGGATTAAGATTAGCTTTCAACGAAAATTCAACTGTGCCAGCTTTTCTCTTGACCCTAACTCTCGGCACAGCGAGGAAAACCCGGCCTTGCTCCGAGCGTCCTCTGTCGAACCGCTCGTGACATGGCCAATCCAACGCTGGTTTTTCAGCAAAATCATTTGGTTTTCGACACAGCATTATTATTGAATGCATGTGGCACTGCCAGCAATGTTCGTAAATGAGTTTCGAGCCGTCTGATTATATAAAAATTAATTGTTTTAGTTCTTCTCGATCCTTTCAACGGGGAAAAAAAATACTTTCTGCGTAATATGAACACGAAGAAAATGTTGTTAGAGACTTCCATAAATAAATTTTTATGTAAAAAAATGTTCCTACGTACACCAATATATCTTTGACTCATTGCTTCTTCATGTTTGCATTCTATCACCTTCAATGTTTGCAATCTTCCGGCAACTCTACGATGGAAACGAAGGAGTACTCAAAAAACATTCCTGTCACGATCATACAATAAAAGTGAAAAAGACAAGAAAGAAAAATTGACCTATGCATTATCGCGGATTTACGTGGCCAAAAATGTATTTATGGAAATCTCTAACAACACTTTCTTCGTGTTCATGCAGAAAGTATTTTTTTCCCCCCGTTGAAAGGATCGAGAAAAACTAAAACAATTAATTTTCATATGTATAATCAGACGGCTCAAAACTCATTTACGAACATTGCTGGCAGTGCCACATGCATTCAATAATGGCCGAATCCGCGTGGATTCACCCAGATTTTCCGGCCATGTTTTTTGTGGAGGCTGAAAATTTTTTTATGGGTTCTTTGGCGTATTTTAAGAGACCCGTGTCCGAGGGTTTTGCCCAAAAATTTTTTTAAGGACTGTATTTATTAATTTCAAATTCGGCGAGAAAATCAGTCTTTTTAAAACGAATTTCAGAAAAACTGCTGTAAAATTGAGCCAAATGCATCGATTTTGACGATTTTTTTTTCAAAATGTTAGGAATTTCATCACCTTTCAGGTCGCACCTATAGTTTTTGATTTTATTGCGATGCGAGTCCACAATTTTGAAAAAACTGAAAAGATTCGAAAATTTTCAAGTCAAAATATCTCAAAACACCACATCTTTTTTTTCGCTCATTTTTTTATATGTTTTTGTACATGAACAGTACTAACTTCTCCCAAAGCGGCATCCCCAGTACTTTTTTTAAACGCAACATACAGCCGATTTTCAAAAATAACATTTTTTTTTTCGTTTTTCGCCGTTTTCACGTCTCGTATCGAGTTTAAATATTGAATATGCTTCAAAATTCATAGCTGTGATACCTACATTACATCTTAACATTTTATAAATATGAAACACGAATTTTAATTAACCACAACCCACTACCAGAGTCCTAGTTGAACGAAAAACGTTTAAAAACAAACATTTCAGATACGTTAATTTTTCAATACAAACCACCATTTTTTTTCATGTTTCTTGAACTTTTTCTTCATAATCATAATAATATAGGTATACACTCTAAAAGCATCCACTTTTTCAGTATAGTAGAAGCAACAACTGAGGTGCGCGCATTCGGTACGCCTGAAAGGTCCCGAAGGAACCAGTCTGAACAAGTTCGTTCGTTCGTTCGCTTGTAAACAAAGTTTGGCGTGTAGTGATTGTGTAATATTATTAGAAATATTTATACATTTTGCGTAAGTAAGCAAAGTCTGTCATTGAAACGTAATTAGAAAGTAATTTACCATCAAGAATAATCACTAACGATTCTAGTTTACTGTGATTTCTCTAATAAACCTTATTCACAATTATTTCAGGTTAAATGTATAGGAAAACAGTCTGACTCTGGGCATGCTGGACTCAGATTTCCATATTTAAAAAATAATGAAGCCGGATATGAACGGGGGGGTGTTTAATGGGTTTCTTAGACGATTTGTAATCAAATTGGTAGCTGCATGAACGTGTATCTCACCAAAATCGAGTAAAATAAGGCTTTTTTGTTTCGCGAAGCGTGGGGACCGTCACTTGTTTTCACTGATATCACCGACTACGCATCACAAGGGTGGAAACGAACCATTGAGCGCCCTCAGGAATATAATTCCACTCACATATATCGCAAAACTTGTTCATTTCACTCAACGATGAAGACGAAAAATTGTTTCCAAAAAAAGACTGTAATTTTTCTCGGTATAAAGCACCGGCCGCGGCCATGTTGGATCGTTTCGCGTTGCGAGTCGGGCCGAGCAGCGCTTGCCAACCTTCGTCTCGCGGTCCTGCGTTTCACGAACCGCCGTTCCTTGCTCAGCGCTATGACAGCTGAGCGGGAATTCAAACGGAAATAATTCGGAATAATAATAGTTATAACAAATGTAAGGTATGTATAAGTTGTAAAAATTTGTAAATTAGTCTAATTGTAAGTAGTAATGTATTCGATGAAGTTATGGAGACGGAAACCATGTAACCCCGAGGGGAACATAAATAAACATACATAAACATACATAAACATACATAAACATACATAAACATACATAATAATTATAATAATGCATTGTTATTATTATCATTATTATTATTATTATTATTATTATTATTATTATTATTATTATTATTATTATTATTATTATTATTATTATTATCATTATAATTACAATTTCCGAAATAATAATCATAACAATTATTATAATAATTATTATTATTATTATCACACCCTGTCAGACCACAGGCGCATCTCTTTCTCCTTGGCAGCGGAAGCTGCGAAGGAGCCGGAGGGAGTATACAGGAACCCCAAGGCCACAGACTGGCACTCCTACAGGGAGGAGCTGGAATGGAGGCTCAGGGGACCCTGTGAGCGTCTGAGGAACTCTGACACGGTGGAAAGCGAGGTAACACACCTACAATCCTCAATCATACAAGCTTACGAGGCCTCGTGCCCCGCCAAGCAAAAGATTGACAGCACTAAGGTCCCGTGGTGGAGCGGGGATCTGGACAAACTCAGGTCCAGCTCCCGGAAACTCCTAAACAGAGCCCTTAAGACAAAACTTGCTCCTGACTGGGCAGCCTACAGAGCAGCGCAGAAGGAGTACAAGAAGCTGATCAATAAATCCAAAACAGAGGCCTGGAGAGGATTCTGCGACGAGACCGAGGCTCTACCCCTAGTGGCCAGGCTCCGTAGAGTCTTCTCGGCTGGCCCTCCGACCAAGCTGGATGGACTCATACTGCCAAACGGCAGCATGACCGAAAGCCACTCAGACATCCTCTCCCACATGCTGGAGGTCCACTTCCCGGGGTCCGTACCTACAGATCTGGGACCGCCCGACAGGGCAGGCCCGGACAGGCGGGGCCCTGGGGACTGGGGCACAGCAGCAGAGATCGTTACGCACGACAGGATCAGTTGGGCTGTCAAATCCTTTGACAAGTTCAAGAGCCCTGGGGTGGACGGGATCTTCCCGGCCCTCCTCCAAGAGGGTGAGGCGATCCTGGTCGCAAGACTAAGCCACATCTTCAGGGCCTGCCTGGCGCTGCGGTACATACCCAAGAACTGGCGGGAGGTCAGGGTGGTCTTCATACCCAAACCGGGCAAGGGCTGCTACGACCGCGCTAAATCTTGGAGACCAATCAGCCTCATGTCGTTCCTACTAAAGACACTGGAACGACTTGTGGACAGATACATAAGAGATGGGGCACTGGTCGAACGACCGCTGTCCCAATCACAACACGCCTACCAAGCTGGCAAATCCACGGAAACGGCTCTTCACCACCTCGTACGCGAGATAGAGAAGCCGCTTCTCAGAAAAAAAGCAGCACTCTGCGTGTTCATGGACGTGGAGGGGGCGTTTGACAACACCTCCTTCGATGCGATCTGTGGGGCGGCTTCCAGGTTCGAAATCGACGCCACGGTTGTCGACTGGATCAGGGAGATGCTGCAAACCAGGGTCGTCACCGCCAGTCTCGGGGGCACCGAGGCCAGGGCTCTCGTCGGCAGGGGGTGCCCGCAGGGAGGTGTGCTATCACCCCTGCTGTGGACCCTAGTCGTAGACGGGCTCCTGGCGGAGCTCAACGGGATGGGCGTGACAACGGTGGGCTACGCTGACGACGTGGCTTTAATCGTCGCGGGCGACCACCTACCGACCATGAGAGGCAAGATGCAAAGAGCTCTTGTCCTCGTACAGAACTGGTGCACCGCTCAGGCGCTGAGAATCAATCCCAGCAAGACTGAAATGGTGCTCTTCACTAAGAAACGCAACCTCGCGTTAGAGCCGGTGGAAATCTTTGGATCAAGGCTGGCTCTATCCACAGAGGTGCGATACCTAGGAGTCACCCTGGACACCAAATTAACTTGGAGAGCCCACATCGACAAGCAGGCACAGAAGGCCACGGCCACGTACTGGGCCTGCAGAAGGATGGTGGGCCAGACCTGGGGACTACAACCAAAGGTGGTTCGATGGCTATACACAGCCATCATGCTACCTCAACTATCCTACGCCTCCCTAGTGTGGTGGCCTGCCATGAGCAAGGTCACATTCCGGAGGACATACGACCGGATATACAGGATGGCGCTGCTTGGCATAACCGGGGCTCTCAGAACCACACCCGGACTTGCCATGGGAGCCCTGCTTAACCTGCCGCCACCACATATCACGATATTAGAGGAGGCCTGGAGGGCGGCACTACGCCTATGGTACCTGGGACTCTGGAGAAGAACGGGCGTGGGACACACGGTGGTACTCCGGGAGGTGGGGGTGCCCCTGGCTACCCTGGCTCAAGGGGGGGACCGGTGTCCCAACAGATACCTATTCGGCCGCAACTTCAAGGTGGCATACCCTGACAGAGAGTCCTGGGAAGCAGACCGGGACAGGATTCTCTCGCCACAAGGACTCGTCTGGTACACAGACGGCTCCAAAACGAACACTGGGACTGGGGCCGGCATCTGGTGTGAGGGACCCAGGGAGAGCACCTCGCTAGCCCTGGGGACCACGGCCACAGTCCTACAAGCTGAGGTGTTTGCCATAGAGGCCTGCGTCAGATCCATTCTGGCGAAGGGCCACAGTGGTAAGCACATCTACATCTGCAGCGACAGCCGCGCCGCACTCAGCTCCTTGGATGCCTGCGTCATAAAATCCGGGCTGGTGTGGGGCTGCGTCGAACTTCTGACAAGGCTAGCGCGTGTGAACCACGTCAAGCTGCTCTGGGTGCCGGGACACAGCGGCATCCGGGGCAACGAGCTAGCGCACAACTTGGCCAGGGAGGGAGCCTCCCGTAGAGAATGCGACGAGGGTTGCCTAACAGGCATAACTACAGGGCACATAAAATGCCTATCCAAGGAACGGGCGGAGGGTCGCTTCGTCGACACCTGGACCAACACACCAGGCATGGCTCACACGAGGGCCCTCTTCCGAGGGCCATCCCACCAGTTGGGGTCCACGCTCACGAAGATGAACAGGACGGATTTGAGGACTATTATAGGACTCATCACCGGTCACTGGTACACAGGCAAGCACCTCGTACACCTGGGGCTCAGAGCAGGGTCCCTTTGCACGAGATGCGGGAAGGAGCAAGAGACTCCCCTTCACCTGATCGCGCGGTGCGACGGTCTCGTGGGCCCGCGGAGGCTGGCCCTGGGAACCGACTTCACCGGCGAGGAGAAAATAGAGGAGATGGGCGTGGGCAGGCTGCTTCGGTTCGCCAAACTGGCCGACCTCACGTCCTTTCCTACAACTTAGGGTGCCCATTAGGGCCCGGGCACAATGGTCCGTATGGACTGAGCGCCTGGTCACCCCAGATTAACAAACAACAACAACAACATTATTATTATCATTGAAAAAAATTTACTCGAAAGTGGTGGGAATGAAAATGAAAACGTATGCGCCATTTTTTTTTTTTGTACTAACACTGAAATCCTGTGAAACGCACAGAATAATCAAAATTCCGATTCTTTTGAGAGATTTACAAGTTTCAGCATAAAAAAAAAACTAGATAAGGCAGAGGTGTAAAGTCGTATGTAACGCCCTTTATTTTTATTTTTTTTTTTTTATCTTGAAAATGTTGTGAAAATCGGAATTTCAATTCTTCTATGCGTTGCACAGGACAAGAGTATTTGTGAAAAAAATGGCGTACTACGACTATACGACTTTATACCGTTGCCCTGTCAATGTTTTTTTTTTTTTTTTTAATTTTGAATTTGGAAAATTTCACATAAAGAACTCTGAAATCAGACTTTTTTATGCGTTTCACAGGATTTTAGAGTTTTTGTAGAAAAAGAAAAAGAAATAACGCATAGTTTTCATTTCCATTTACAAATTTCACCACTTTCGAGTAAATTTTTTGCAATGATAATAATAATAATTATTATTATAATAATTGTTATGATTATTATTTCGGAAATTGTGATTATAATGATAATAATAATAATAATAATAATAATAATAATAATAATAATAATAATAATAATAATAATAATAATAATGATAATAATAACAATGCATTATTATAATTATTATGTATGTTTATGTATGTTTATGTATGTTTATGTATGTTTATTTATTGTTCCCCTCGGGGTTACATGGTTTCCGTCTCCATAACTTCATCGAATACATTACTACTTACAATTAGACTAATTTACAAATTTTTACAACTTATACATACCTTACATTTGTTATAACTATTATTATTCCGAATTATTTCCGTTTGAATTCCCGCTCAGCTGTCATAGCGCTGAGCAAGGAACGGCGGTTCGTGAAACGCAGGACCGCGAGACGAAGGTTGGCAAGCGCTGCTCGGCCCGACTCGCAACGCGAAACGATCCAACATGGCCGCGGCCGGTGCTTTATACCGAGAAAAATTACAGTCTTTTTTTGGAAACAATTTTTCGTCTTCATCGTTGAGTGAAATGAACAAGTTTTGCGATATATGTGAGTGGAATTATATTCCTGAGGGCGCTCAATGGTTCGTTTCCACCCTTGTGATGCGTAGTCGGTGATATCAGTGAAAACAAGTGACGGTCCCCACGCTTCGTGAAACAAAAAAGCCTTATTTTACTCGATTTTGGTGAGATACACGTTCATGCAGCTACCAATTTGATTACAAATCGTCTAAGAAACCCATTAAACACCCCCCCGTTCATATCCGGCTTCATTATTTTTTAAATATGGAAATCTGAGTCCAGCATGCCCTTAAGATGGATAAAGCACAAAGATTGAGTTCTCTACATCGAGTAAAATGTCCAGACTTTGACGGCGCTCATTCATCAGCAGTTTATGAAAGTAAAACGAGAAAATTTAAGAATATTGGTGATTTTGCTAAGTTTTTGTCAACTCAAGAAAAATATACAACTCTAAATATCACAGCTGATGATTAACTGTGTCATAATTGTCATAAAAAATATACTAAAAAGTATGCTGAATCACTTCAAGAGTCTGATCCAACTTCAAATATTCAAGCAACTACATCGACGAATTCTCAACTAGAGCAAAGTCAACCTTTTACCAGTCAGTCATATACTCTTGCAAGACAAACTTCTACTAGCCAGTCGAGTGAGTCAGAGCCTTCTCAAAATTCTCAAAATTCACCCTGTGATTTTACTTTGAGGACAGAAATTAATGACATTTTGAGAAGAAATAATTTTCAAGTTTCACCATTGAGACAGCCTCCAAGTTTGTCCATTCAAAACAAAGAACACTATGCAAACAGAAAACGTAAACAATTTGTAAATACATTTTCTTCTGAAACAGATCCTAAGATAAGAAAATTATACGACGTAAGGGACAAAAAAGTCGAGTTTGATGATTGTAAAAGATGTGATGAGTGGAATCAAAATCTTAATTCAATAATCAGTAACACTGGTATTCCATACCAAGAAAAATTGAAACTTTTGACTGTTTTACCTTCGAGTATGTCGCAAAATTACGTGGAAACAAATATTCCATCGGTAACGAATCATATGATTAAAGTGTCCAGAAAATTGTCGAATACTAGAGGTTTGTACAGCACTCCGGATCCATATTGTGGGAATGCATTGAGTGAAGCAACGATTAATTTAGCCCAAAAATATTATCTTGAAGATGATCTTGACTGCTCAATACAAAGTCCAAATAAAAATGATGTAGTGAGTGTGAAAGTTGATGGGGTTATTCAGAAAAAAGTGAAACGGTTTTTAACTCGCAGTATACAAAGTATGTACCATATTTTTAAAGAACAAAACTCAGACGTTCAAATTTCAAGAACTAAATTTTACGAGTTGCGACCAAAGTGGGTACGTATTCAACCACTTGAAAATTCGTGTCTTTGCGTATGTTGTGCTAATTTTGATCTTTTAATAATTGCATTGAAAGATATAATGAATAAAAAATATTCAGAAATCCCACAGATTAAGCTTCAAGTTTTATCTTTGATTACATGTTCTAATGAACGTGACTCATGTTTACTTCAAGACTGCAAAAATTGTCCTGGCAAGGAAGGAATTGATGTGAATAATTTAAAATTACACGTAAATGACACATTAGATGAAGTTTCCTTTGCAGTGTGGGAAAAAAATGAATTGGTGAAAAAAGTGACCTCTTTTGAAATTTATTTGGAAGAATTAAGGAATAATGCATTCAAATATAACAAACATAACTTTATAAAGAATCTTCAAAAACAGGAGATTAGTGATGAGAAGCGTATAAGCCAAAGTGAAGAAAAACACCTTATTTTACACATGGATTTTGCTGAAAATTGGGCTGTAGTAATTAAAAACGCAATCCAATCTTATTATTGGAAAAATAATTCTGTTTCTTTACTCACTGCTGTTTCTCATTATAACAGTATCACAAAAAGTTTCGTGGTAGTTTCTGAAGATAAACATCACGATACGGCTCACGCTTTATTGGCTGAAGAAAAAGTTATAGAAAAAATCAAAATTTTTCATAACACAGAGACTTTCAACAAAATTACTAAAATAACAGATGGTGCAAGTGCGCATTTCAAAAACAGGTTTCAATTATTTGAGTTAGGAAAAAAAGTAATAAATATGAAACATATTTTTTCAGCCCCTGGCCACGGAAAAGGTGCTCCTGATGGGCTTGGTAGCTTAGTTAAACATTTTGCAACGGAGCACAATCTTACTTGTTCTGAGGAAAATTGTATTCAAAATGCGAAAGACTTTTCTGAAATTGTTCAGCCATACGTAAGAAATATTGAATTAATTTATCTTGACAGTAAGGAAGTGGACCAATATAGAATTATGAAAAAGCAAGAATGGAAAGAGGTTTCCAGAGTAGATGGCATCCGTGAATGTTTCACATGGAAAGCCAGTCAGATTGGACCAGCTGAAGATTTCGTAATCCGTCATTCTATACGAAAAACCTCGAAGCATAATTGGGTTAATGTACGTTTTTGATTGAAAGTGTTCAAGCATTTTATAAATAAAAGGCTATTGAAACTTATGTATTGTATTATTGTATGACATTCGAATAAAAACAAAATACATGTAGGTACTATATTTGAATATTTTATTATATTCAGAGTTAATAATAAAATAAATGGGATGAAGTTAAAAACGGGTGGTTTTCGTTCAACTAGGACTCTGGTAGTGGGTTGTGGTTAATTAAAATTCGTGTTTCATATTTATAAAATGTTAAGATGTAATGTAGGTATCACAGCTATGAATTTTGAAGCATATTCAATATTCAAACTCGATACGAGACGTGAAAACGGCGAAAAACGCAAAAAAAAATGTTATTTTCGAAAATCGGCTATATCTTGCGTTTAAAAAAAGTACTGAGGATGCCGCTTTGGGAGAAGTTAGTACTGTTCATGTACAAAAACATATAAAAAAATGAGCGAAAAAAAAGATGTGGTGTTTTGAGATATTTTGACTTGAAAATTTTCGAATCTTTTCAGTTTTTTCAAAATTGTGGACTCGCATCGCAATAAAATCAAAAACTATAGGTGCGACCTGGAAGGTGATGAAATTCCGAACATTTTGAAAAAAAAATCGTCAAAATCGATGCATTTGGCTCAATTTTACAGCAGTTTTTCTGAAATTCGTTTTAAAAAGACTGATTTTCTCGCCGAATTTAAAATTAATAAATACAGTCCTTAAAAAAATTTTCGGGCGAAACCCTCGGACACGGGTCTCTTAAAATACGCCAAAGAACCCATAAAAAAATTTTCAGCCTCCACAAAAAACATGGCCGGAAAATCTGGGTGAATCCACGCGGATTCGGCCATAATAGATGTTCAACTTTGACGCGGGCATGATACCACTTGACGCGACTCGGGTACCAGAAATCTGACTTCAATTTGAGTACCGGGTACCCGTCTTCAACTCGGGTATCAGATACACCCGATGTTGACCCGGGTAACCGACTTCCACTCGGGTACCCGATTTTGAATGTAAATGTAAAGTGTTCTGTTAAATATTTCGTGACACAACACTTCAAAAGTTGATTGCTCTTGATATAGGTACATGAGTTCGACGAATGGTCGATTTTCCACTTCCGTACCATTTTACGGTTTTGAATTTTACTTCCTGTGATACTAAAATGTAGGCATAACGATTCGATAAGTCTGTAGAATAATTGCTGCAAAATAAGTATACCGTTAAATATTTCGAGACACAATACTTGAAAAATTGATTCCGCGGTGCTCGACTCGCTTGAGCTAAATTCGAACAACAAGTATCGAATATTATAATATCGTATTAGACAAGTATTAGAATATCAGTCATTATCGAAAATCTCTGTATCCTTAACTCACCCTTGATGGCAGCATAGGTTGGATCGACTCCTGAAACAAAAATCAGGATATCATGACAATACTTGACGAATCGAGTGGTACCTGACATGTTGAAAATGGTTTGAACATTCTGTGTAGCATAAAATGTAGAGAATAAAAGGGTTCCATACAAAGAGCATTACGTTCAAAAACACATTTTATCTATATCGTGATGACGTACGCATAGTTTTTATTTTTAACGATTCAATGAATCTTACCACCTGCAGAACAGACGTGCTACAAAATGTTAAGTGTTCTGTTAAATATTTCGTGACACAACACTTCAAAAGTTTATTGCTCTTGACATACATAAGTTCGACGAATGGTCGATTTTCCACTTCCGTACCATTTTACGGTTTTAAACTTTACTTCCTGTGATACTAAAATGTAGGCATAACGATTCGATAAGTCTGCAGAATAATTGCTGCAAAATAAGTATACTGTTAAATATTTTGAGACACAATACATGAAAAATTTATGGCTTTCGATATACGTCCATGAGTTCTAGTTTGGCTGTTGGAATTGAAGTCAAGAATTCAATATTGTATCCTTGCTGTATCGAGAATATTTTACTCCTTGATGCAAAAATATTTCTACGTTTATCTACAAAACAGGTTTTTTTTCACCTGTTGATGATGTGTGTGTCTGAATAATTCAATGCTGACGTGGAAGCTATCGAACCACTTGACTCTTGATTAGTCTTTTTTACGTTATTCTCACTTACATGTATGGAGCATTCCACGCCAACTCGACCAGTAATAAACCCCGACCATCTCAAAATCATTCTATGTTTTTTTCTAACATTCTGAATCTGAAAAAATTCGCAAAAATCCAGTGGATGACATAAAACAGCCCCCGTTTAGGAAAACGTGGGCCGAATTAAAAAAAAAAAAATTTTCACCCAATTCGGAATTTTCTCACTTTTGAAACTGAAATTATCTAACACAGGATCAAATTTCAAGCGTCAAACAAGGTTCAATTTACTCGGAAACGTTCGGTTTCACCATTTATCACCCTTATTTGTCGCTTACCATCTGATCCTGTGTTTACATCAGTTTTTGAAATGAGAAAATTCCGAATTGAGGGAAAGAAAAAATAAAAAAGAATTTGGCCCACGTTTTCCTAAACGGGGGCTGTTTTGTGTCATCCACTGGATTTTTGAGAATTTTTTCAGATTTCTAAAAAGGGGCATTCTCAATCAACTTCAGAAATTCATAACAAATTAACGGTTTGATAAAAAAAAAATCTGAAAAAATTTAGGACGCGTTTTTTACTGAGTAGAATGTTGGAAAAAAACATGGAATGATTTTGAGATGGTCGGGGTTTAACACTGGTCGAGTTGGCGTGGAATGCCCCGTATCACAGTGCTAGAAATCGCCGAAAAAGTAGGCAAAAGTCGAAATTTCGAAGTTGACCGTTAGAGATGGTTTTGAAATATGTTGAAGGGAGGGGGTTTCTGCATAGGTTTCTGGAAGGGTGGAGTGCTGACGAATGTATTTGGACTACAACAGTATTCCAAAGTACGCCGTCGCGACAGTGGGCAATGCTACCTGGCACCGCTTGAGAATAAACGGTTTGCTAAAAGTGCTAGTGAATTTCTAATAGAGTTGTGATTGCTGAGTCCAATATCGAGGGTGTTTCTGGAGGTATGTAGAATATATTTATGCATAATTGACCTATTTTTTTCGATAATGGTATGTTTCAAACGTGAAGACAAAAAACCCTCTGCAATTTGCATCGATTTTTGAACATTTTGATCGAAAAAGTTGTGATCCCAAGAGATCCTGCGTCGTTTGCAGTTTCAGTACACGCAGAATAGTGTTTTTACGGCAGAGGCATGATAAAGTCACTTTATGACGCCTGTTTTCGGCCCGTCAAGTGGCGCTTTATACGGCTGTAGTCCACCTCGACACATAAAGTCTTTATAACGTAGTTCACCTCGACCTGTAAAGTACTTTACAAGTCGAGGTCGGACTGCGCCTGCACAGTACTGCTGCTCGAGCTAGCAGTCGACTCGGCAAACGGATTATGTGTCATGGTGGACGCGGAGTTCGAAGCGGACCTTAACTGGCGTCAAAGTGACTTATCATACCTCTGCCGTAAAAAATATCGTATGATGCTTGCGCGTAAAGTGACTGTTCGAGCGAGGTTATGTTTTTCGTACGAGCCGCTGGCTTTGCCTGAGGCTCGCCTTCGGCTCGCCGGGCAAAACAGCGGCTCGTACGAAAAACCTAACCTCGCTTGTAAACAGTCACTTTACGCGCATGCCGCATAATATACTATTGTTGTCGGAATTTTTAATAACATATTCCAGATTCGTCCTTAATCGGGTTCACGGCTATTTTGATCGTCATCGTGCGCGGCCCGGTGCGGCCGGTTCACCATAGTAAGGGGGCTTAGCTCGACAAAAGCAAGTTTTTAGGTATTACACCTGCGCGTTCTATATACCGGGTGTTCTTATATTAAATAGTACTCAGAAATATACACGGTGCTTTTTTGTCTCCAAAAATGGAGTATTGCTACAAAAATTTCTACAAAAAAATTGTTGCGAAAGCCATTCGTTATCTTGCGACTGATGAATGAATGTTTTCTGCAGGGTCCGGAAATGTCACTTGTACGAAGAAGAAAATGTTTGATATTTTGAGAGAAAATATGCAGGCGGACTTGAACACGCAGATTCGGCTCCTGGAAGAACACTTCGCTGAACTGCATGAGCAACAGGATTTTGAAATACATGAAGCCACAAAAGTTGAACTGAAAAAGGTGTTGTGTAACATCAAATCAAGATGGAAAGCGTCATGTTACGCACTCAATCCATTCTTTAAGAAAAATGAAAAATGTTAGCAATACCTACATGCCTCGTATTCAATCAAGCCACTCACTCTCTCTCATTTATTTACGACGAACAACCTCGAAAACCTAGTTTTACTAAACGTAATTCCAAAAAAAACTTTGTTTATTCCGGTCAGTCGTATTGAGCCCTGAATTTGAAATTTTAACATGAATTACGTGATCATGAGCGACCTCAAGAACATAAGTACACGAAGTTTCACTAAAATTCGAGAACATTTTGTATTGTCGGTCGGCCATATTGGATCCGCCATTTTGAATTTTGAAAATTTGACTTCGGATTCGTGATCAGCGACCTCAAAAACGTAAGCACACGAAGTTTCACCAAAATTCGAGAACATTCTGTACTGTCGGTCGGTCATATTGGATCCGCTATTTTGAATGTTGAAAATTTGACTTCGGATTCGTGATCAGCGACCTCAAAAACATATGAATCCTGAATTTTGTTATAATCACAATCTTGGTTTAATTTTGCCTACTTTTTCGGTGTTTTCTACCACTGTGCGTGTGAATTTTCTAGCGTACCCGATTGAAATAAGTATAAGTGAGGTTTCGTTGTATTGGAAAATAGATCAGTATCTGCAACTTACCGCTGGCAACACCCACGCACACCAACGAGGCGACGAGAAGACAGACGATCTTGTTCATGTTGAAGGTAGCCACTCACTTCGTTAGAAATAGGTTTCTGATTAGAATTCATCCGATCCGTCGTATTTATACACAGTAGAGAGACCCCCTACCACGTCGACAACAGAGCATGCTGGAGTCAGGCTTTACCCACCGTACCCGGTTTTAACTTGTTTTTACTGATATCAAAGCTTCCGCGTCACGAACGCGAAGGCTATATATAATTACGAAGGCCATATGTTGCAACGGAATTTCGAAATCTGTTGAATTGTAAAAAAAAAGCGTTATCAAAGTGAGTAACTGATGCAATAAAGAGAACTTGAGTCATATTCATTTTATTCTTATCACGAATATATTTCACAATGTTGGTGTCCTGCTCGTGGGACGTGTCTAAAAAAAAGTGGAGTACGTTTTCGACCATGTTTGGTACGGAGGTTTTGTTTCATTGACTAAGTTCTGTGAGGATATCAGGCGGGAGCCCCATGATGCCTATAAATTTCATCGAAATATGTCATGAAATTGTAAAATCTATTGGCAAAGTGATCGTGACGTCAGAAGGGATGAGACTAACTTAGGAACTTGGAAATTACGAAGAGTGGGTTTGAGGATAGAGCAGATTGAACCGATAATCTTCTGAACGGTCTCTTCAAAAGATGCTCAAAAGTGACAAAAATGTTGAAACCGATACAGAAATTGACGGATTGGATACAGCTACTTGTAAAATATATTTTCTTCAGTATGAAGCGATGCTTCAGCATCAATGAAACTCACAGAACCTGTGAGTCATATCATCCTACATACGGTGTGAAATATTTATTGGAAAACGTAGTTTCATTTTTAAGAAAATTAGTTTTACCGATTTTCAAGATAATGTGATTTCTGAATTATTCAAATCTCTCTTCGGATTTTGAGGGAATGCACAGTGGTAGAAATCGCCGAAAAAGTAGGCAAAAGTCGAAATTTCGAAGTCGACCGTTAGAGTTGGTTTTGAAATATGTTGAAGGGAGGGGTTTCTGCATAGGTTTCTAGAAGGGTTGAGAGCTGACGCATATACTTGGACTACAACAGTATTCCAAAGTACGCCGTCGCGACAGTAGGCAATAATACCTGGCACCGCTCGGAAGTAAACAGTTTGCTGGTTCCGTTCCAGCCGCTGGTCTGGACGGTCCGGTTTTGAGTGTCTCCATAAAATTTGTTAATTATTATGTCTTAATGTGTTAATTGTTGTAAATATTCATCGGTTTGAACTCTTTATGTATATTATTGTTAATCAATGTTTATTAAATACGCGAAAAAGGCAGGATGGCTAATTAATAACTGGATTCAAATTCAAAGTCGGATAGGAGAGTTTCTGCCATATTTGTGTGCAGAAGATAAAGTTCCTCTATTCAGTGCTACGTTTGATACCCATGCCTAGTACGGTTCCTATCGCCTGAATATAAAAAAAAAAAATCTTTTTACGGCACAGGCATTAAAAAGTCACTTTTTGACGGCTGTTTTCGTTCCGGCAAGTGGCACTTTATACCGCTAAGTTCAAAGTTGCGGTATAAAGTCTTTATTCCGCAACTTTGATGCGCAGTTCGAAGTGCGCATCTCAAAGCTGCGGGATAAAGTCTTTATACCGCAGGTGACCCCCTCTCTACTACCTTTTACAGCAGCTCCTATACGCAGTTCGTGCGGAACTCAACTGGTGTCAAAGTGACTATTAATGCCTTTTCCGTAAAAAATATTGTATGGGGCGCGCGCAGAAAGTAACTGTTCGGCAAGGTTATGTTTTTATCGGTAGGAATTCGTGACCATTGATGTTTTATTAGTGCAATAAATCGTCGGTGTTGGTCATATTGTTTGAAGTTTTATTTATGCGACGTTTCGGTCGGGCCGCGGCCGACCATCTTCAGGCTACAATGAATAATACAATTTCTTAGTTTCTAAATAGTCTGTTTAGATGATTTATTACGTGCGAACGGACGTGAGGTTATAGCTAATTTATTAACAAGGGAAATTATAACTAACGGAAAATAGGTTTAATTACCTTGACAGTTCCTCGTGGCGTGTTTATTACATGGTAGCGCGCGAGGAAGTGAAAAGGTTTAGTTTGGTAACGTCTATCGATCGAGATCGATATTGATGCTAGGATGGTGGACAGTCGAAACAATCGTACGCGCGGGAATTTCAATTTAAAATAGCAGAATATATGTGACTGAGGTTTTGAATGTCTGTTCTTGTATTGACCGTGTTGTTGTTTGTGATATGTATCATTTCTTTTATTAAGCGTTTGTGAAGATTGTTTTCCGTGTCCATCACCCTAGCATTATCAAAGTCAAAAGTGTGTCCTTCAGTAAGAGCATGGTGTGCCAAGGCTGATGTTTCTACATTTTGTTTTTTAATATCATACTTGTGACCGAGAATACGGTTCTTCAGATGTTGTTTCGATTGACCTACGTAGCTTTTTGGGCATTGTTTGCAATCAATTTTGTATACTGAGTTTATTTTATCCATGGTTGGAACCTTGGACTTTAAGTTGTTGAAGAGACGGGATGTATTTTGTGATACTTTACAAGATGTAGAAATTCCTTCTTTTTTCAAAGCGTGCTGAATACGTGAAGACAGGCCTTCGACGTACGGGATTGAGCAGAAGTGCTTAATATTGTTATTATCCGATGAATTCCAATCAATGGTATTGTAAAATTTGTGGACACGTTCGACTTTGATTTGGTTTAGTAATTTTAAGGGATATCCATTTCTTTGTAGCGTCTCTATCACCAATTTGATGTTCTTTTTTCTGAAAATAGGATGAGCAAGTCCGATGCACCTGTCAAATAAACCGATGATAACGCTCTTTTTGAATTGGTAGGGGTGAGAAGAAGTATATTGTAGATATCTGCCTGACCAAGTGTCTTTTCTGTGCCAATCCTGCTCCGTAGACCCAAGGCGTCGTCAGAGAATTCACTCACCGCAGACTCGAGGCGAAGAATCTAGTCTCCGTCAAAGAAGAAGTCACCCTTCGTCGGCTTGAGACGAAGAATTTAGTCTCCGTAGACCTAAGGCGAAGAACTTAGTCTCCGTAGACCCAAGGCGTCGCCAGAGAATTCACTTTCCGTTGTCTTGAGGCGCAGAATCTGGTCTGCGTCCACCCAAAGCGTCGACGGAGAATTCACTCTCGGTGGACTCAAGGCGAAGAATCTAGTCTCGGTAGAACCAAGGCGAAAGAATTCAGTCTCTCTGATCATTTTTGATGGTTCATAAACATCAGAACATTTTTCCTCCAGTGTTGAGCATACAATTGTAATTCATTATCGTTATAATTGTAATTTATTATTGTTGTAAATTAGAATTGTAATTTATTATTGTTGAATGTAATGAATTACACTACGTAATTTGCAGCTGTCCAACACTGCTCTTAACCTCAATTTAACCAAAAATTTGTTTGCTCCGATACAGCTCCGGTACAACTATCTCTCCTTCTTCAATGTATGTTATCCTCATCAACATGCTGATTTCTTCGCTTTGGTCCAGCGCCTCACCTTCTGTTGACGTTGGTTCTGGATCTTGGTTTCCTCCCACTGTTGGTAACTTCGTAATCTTGATCTGTCCTTGACTGATGTGGATTTCTGTATCCTTGAGAAGATCATCTCCTAGCAGTAGCTTTGAGTTCATCGCTGACTTTGGGACGACAAATAGCTTGGCGTCGAACCTATCCGTCCCAATGCTTATTTCGGTTCGCAGCAATCCAACTGGTGTCGTTTGTGCATTGCCCAGTCCTTGGAATATTCGTGTACTCATTTGAAGCTCTGGTTTGCCAATTTCTTCGTATACGTCTTCTCGGAGTAGGTTGACGTCGCTTCCTGTGTCTACCAGTGCGCTGCAGGTAATTCCTTGGATCTTTACTGAAACAGATCTACGTGTACTGGTTACGCAGGAAACTTCGATTGGTTCCTCTTTGGTCTTCGTTGGGTTTGGGCACTTCGATGCTATGTGTCCAAACGTATTACAGCCGAAGCACTTAGGTCCTTTGTCTTTATTTGGGCAGGTTCCCACGCTGTGCTCTTCTGACCCACAACTGAAGCAGCGTCCTTTTTTGCGCGGTTGAGCTTTGCCCTTTGTGTCATTCTACATCGTTTTCTTCGGTTGATTTCGCTTTGGATTAGCTTTCTCCTTAATTCGATCATACGTCTCGAATTTGTCTTTCAACTCACGAATGTTCTTCGCACTATAAAGGATGACTTTGTTGCCTTCCTCGTCTGGCACTCCATCGACGATATACTGCATCAGGGCTTTTTCTTCGATGTCACCTTGGCTGGCGATTTCTTGCATGGCGTAAATATACTGTCGTCCACTTTCATTTGCTTGTCTGCGACGCCGGAACAACTGGGAGTGAATCGTAGCCGTGTTCACTTCTTTTTTAAATTCTCTTTTCAATTTACGCTTGAGGGTTTCCCATGTCTTGATATCCTTTTCGTAGGTAATGAACTGCTTGGCTGAGCCTTTCAGCATTCTCTTACCGTAGATTAATTTTTGCAGGTCGCTCCATTCGAGTAGCGTGCTCATATCTTCAAAGTCGTTGATCCATTTTCCGACCTGTAGCTTGTCATCTCCAGTGAAATACGGGATGCTGTCTTCTACGTCTTTGATCGAAAATGCCTGGTGTTTTGCCTCTGCTCTTGGTTGTCTTACTTCTTCTATTCTGCTTCCCGAAACTGCGCTGAGCCGATCTTCGTTGTCTTCTTCGTCAAAATCCTCTTCTCCCTCTGTATCTTCTTCGTCATCGTCCTCAGTATCTTCGTTTTCTTCCGCTTCACTTTTTATGAAGTCTCGAAGTCGTTCAATCAACCTTGCTTTTTTCCCGTCTGTCGGTAAGTTGCGTTTCCTTAGCTCTTCTTTCAATTGGATAACTTTCATTGTTTCGATGATCGCTATTTCCCCTGTGCTGCCGGTCGCTTCTTTACCGACTTCATTTATGGCGTCGTTTGGGCCTGAGTGGCTGTACCCCGCGCCATTTTTTCTATCATTCTCGGCGTCCTTTCGGCCGCCATCTTGGCTATGCTTCTTTTCGCTTTCTTCGCCACTCATTTTCTGTCCTTTGTTCAACTTTCAACTTTTCGTCTTTTCAACTTTTCAACTTTCACGTATGCGATGCTCGATTTTGAATTTTGCCAGCTTCGTACAACTTCAACTTTTTAGCTCACGGTCAACTTTCCGCTCACTCAACGTGTCGCTGGCTTATTCTCGACGTGCGTCGCTCAACTTTTATTTCTTTTCACTTTACAAGATCCTCGCGTCATTAAACACGGTTGAGCCCCCAAATGTGGGATCAGAGGAACTGACACGTATTTCGTTTAAGGAACATCAGTTTATTAAGTGAAAATACAATAAGAATCGTTCTATGCGTGTTGCTTCATGGCCGACCCGACTCAGACTGCCTGTCTGCCTCCTCTCTCTCTCTTCTCCAACAAGCGCCCGCTGCGCCGAAGCCCCGGGCTGCTCTCGCCCTGGCTCGTGTCGCCATCTCTTGGTGGGCCCGGTGACCCCTCATCCCCCATCCCACATATGAGTATATATTATGACAACTAAAAAGTACCTAGTTATACCAAGTGGAAGTTTTGACTAGACTTGACTTGACTTACATCTTTTTTCCAATCGAAATCTCCAAAAGTCCAGTTTCGAAAGGAGCAATCAAAAAATCATTCTCCGATATCGAAATTGTATACAGTTTGTTACTGCGAGTAGGTTTATCCGCAGAACTTGGATATAAGTGAGTAGCTAACAAGCATAATATAGCGAGTTACTTCCAATCGAAGTCTTCAAAAACTTGGAGTTTCGAAAGGATAACAATAAAAAACATTTTTTGATTATAAAACTGAATATTATGTATATAAGTATATTACCAGTATATTACCAGTAAAAAGTACGCAGTTATGCCAAGTGGAAGTCTTGAAAGTACCAATACAATCAAGCGCATGCACGGAATAATTTTATTTTAGGTCGATAGAATATGGTTTTACTTTTACATCAATACCATTGTGATGGGATTCCGTGTCCAAAGAAATTCAATTTTTCCGTGTATGCGCCGACGACTGTATAGTGACAAAATATTTCCTCAGTATGTACCATGAATAGAAACAAATATATTATATAGAGTGCCTCAGCAGATGGGCCGGTTTGCAGTTGTACCTACAACTTTGGCAATGCAGGAGTGGGCTGCGATAGGGTCAGTAAATTTCCAGTCTCAGACTTTGCCCAGTTTGACACAGTCAAACTCTGAGAAGTTTTTCCGTTCGAATCGACATTTGAATAAAACTGCTCACTTTCCTCGAACATCTCTTGTTGAGAATCAACTACCATGGTTTCAGACTCACAATCAGTCTCTTCCTGGCTGCGCTCCGAAATCTTGGAAACTGCTGAAATCGTTGTTATTGAAATAATTGTCAAGATAGTGATTATACAATAAAGTCATGAATCCTTCTTACATGACCAATGCGACACAGGGAGTCACTGACTGTGCTCGGACTTAATTTTTTAATATATTTATTGAACATGACTGAGAGTTTCGATAAATTCAAATACGATGCAAAACGTTATTTTCACAGTTCCTGAGAACCAATTTGGAAAAGTTTCACACAGCTTGAATCAAAAGACTCAGGAACTGCACACTGAGAAAAAAACGTGGTTGAATTTACCGAATCAGCGGTTACGGGCGGGGAAACAAATCCTCACTTGTGTCAATTGAATATCTGTTGGCCTGATAAAATGGTCGTTTAATTCAAATACTCTGAATTCCGATTAATTAGATCAGACAAACATTTTGCTAGACCAAAATATATTCAATTGACACAAATAAGGATTTGTTTCCCCGCCCGTAATCGCTGATTCAGTCAATTCAACCACGTTTTTCTCTCAGTGCAGGAAGGATCAATTAATGGTCATGAATTTATGTGTGGAAGATTGTTTCACCACGTACCCTTGTTGTTGTTCGCCTCTTCTCCAGCAGAATCTCCAGACTCGGCATTTTCTGATGCACTCAAACTTCGAGATGGGTCCTTGTTCAAATCAAGATTGAACTTAACTTGCTCACGAGATTTGCACCTCTCTTGTTGAGAGAACAGTCCAGTTTCAGTTTCAGACTCTGAAACATTTTGGCTAATATTCTCCGGAATTTTGCGAACCGCTGCAATCAATTGTGAGAAAGCGATTTACAACAGAGTCACAATTAATGTTTACTTGATAGATGTGACACAAGAACTCATGTACTGTACTGACGCTTAAATAATCTTTTAAAAACGATATAGTATCTTCGTAATTGGAGTGAATGGCAGTAAGAGGACTTGATTAATTAATCTACCGATCAACAGATTATCGGAATTTTGACAGTTTCAACAATTCAAAATCCAATGCAAAACTTTGTTCTCATAGCTATAATTACTGGTTTGAAATGGTGAATCTCCTAATTCTTTAGGATGACATTTGATTGTAGTAGTCATGCAGTCATGGATTCAACCTTAAAAAGCAGAGTTCGTTAAAATATCGTGATTATATTCAGTTACGTACCCTTATTTACTTTTCGGTGTATGGGTCGAGCCGAGCGCCTCTTTCGGGGTGAAATTAGATCAAGTTCAGGGTGTCGTTCAGGAGGGGTTGAGTTCCTTCGTTCCTTCCCAACCTGACCAGTTTTAACATTGCCTTTGCCAGACTGCAGAACAATTTCACGTTCGATTCTCCTTCGTGAACTTGTTATCGCGGAGTTGAGGTATTTGCTCAAACAATCCATTTCGTCTTCAAGGCGCTCAGCAGGGTAGCGTTTGCGCAATAACCAATGCCGGAACTCTCTGATCAGGATTCCCTTTTTATCATCCTCAAGTTGAGGCTCCCGAACGTTTGCTTGCGACCTCACGCTACGATTAGCAAGCGTCTTGACCCCCCAAATGTATTGGGCAAGGCTCGACACAAATTGGCTGGGCCGCTTTTGCTTTGCAAAAGAGTCGTACACGGATACTTTTATATTAATGCCGCTCCCCAAGTCAATGACATCATCTGGTTGTGATTCCGGTCGCGTTGTTGGTATGGCTTCCTCTTCAGCACATATTGAAATATCTTTGCCTTCAACGCGTATCGGGATGTCTGTATCAATAATATTGGTATGGATTGGTATTCGGATGGCCTTGTCTTCAACTTGTATTCGATCTACGATATTGATTCAATTTCGTTACGATTGCAGCTGGTGTTCATAAAATAAATACAGCGTGACACATAGGTATAGAGGGCAATTCCATATCAAGTGATCAAGGTTTTTGGGAAAAAGTAGTTCACGATGAAAAAAAATACTCCCCAAAGCTTTTTTTTATTCTCAATATTTTTGAAGTTATGCAGACTCTTCGTTTTGGCGCATTTGTTTTCTCAATAAATCATAACTCCGGCTACGTTGGTCATAGGGAGATCAACTTGAGCTCATTTTCTTTGCAAAAGAATATAGTTTTTAGAAAAATACATATAGGGCATTGGGATTTTCGATCGCTCAACATAAAATTCTCTCCCTTTTCCGAAACAATTAGAGATTGCGGAAAAATGCATTTTTTTGTTTAATCCTCCCTCTTATAAAAAGTTGATGGGAATTTATCGTTTTGCGATAGTTGTTGCGGTTAATCTGCTGATTTCATGTAAGATAATTTATTCTGATTTTGATTGGCTGAGGCCGTTCTTCTTCGTGCGGTGTGAAGTCTGAATTTTTCCTGTGTCTTTTGTTCTGTCAGATGGAAAAGTGAAATGAAGTTTCCACACAAAATATTGGTGTCTTTTATGGTTAGGTGCAAGCAAAAATATTTTTGGGTAAGATCAGTCAATAATGAATATCATGTTGATGATGATGATTATGGTTAGGTGCAAGCAAAAATATTTTTGAGTAAGATCAGTCAGTAATGAATATCATGTTCATGATGATGATTAGTATGACGATGATTTAGTGTCTTTTATGGTTGGATAACAAATTAATTGAACGCTGGACAGAGCAAAGAAGACGTCCTGGCATTACTAAAAGTTGAAAAACGTAAGGAATGTCAACAAAAATACGACCAGACATCAAAGGCACAGGCTGACACACGAAATAATGTTAGTATTGAGTGATATAAAAATCACCATCATAAGAGGGACGTATCATCAAACTAATTTACGATTTTCAAAACAAAGCAGAGGGAAACAGTATAAAAAAAACTGGTAAATTGGGACACTTATTACCAATTCCCATGTAAGAAAACAAAAATTTATTTGAATGTTCAACATTATGCATAGGTAATGAATGTTCTGTGTCTCAGAGGTGGTGCTGAACATTTTGAGAGAGAAAAAGTATGTAACAAACAATCGTTTGTAGACCGTTGTGCGTATTGAGCAGTCCGTCTCGAAAATCTACCAAGCTTGCACGAATTGCGAAAATTTGTCAAAGGTAATAATTCTAAATCCAATAATTTCTTCGAACGTATTCGATTCTACAATAACTAATTATCTTTTGCACCCCTAAACGCTAATTTAGTGAACTTGTAGAGACAACGACCAGGCCCATATTATTTTTTAATTCAGGGGCTGATATATTATCAAATAAATACAGTGTAAAATCCTACTGTAGATTGAATTGCGAGTTATGGACAGCTTTTTATTACTTAACTGACTCACAGGGAGCTTTGAATTATCGCTTGATCAAGAGTCCACATCTTGGTGCAAAAATCATGTATCCATTTGACAAATTGATGCGAGACAACAATATTTTTGCCTAATCATACCAAATTATGGGACAAGATATACAAAACCAACAGCAATTCAATTCAGATCATGAAACTGCACCCGAAGTACATTTATGTTACATCAAACTCACAGTGAAACCAGCGGCGTTTCAATCCTCAGATATGTGATGAAGTAGCGACTATTTTTTATGCTTCACATAACGGAGAAATACCTGAATCCTTTGTTGCCAGCAGGAATAAGAATAGTAAAATGTTGAAAAAAATCAAACTCATTAGATCCAAACGTTGAACCTTGGATTCATCCATGATTTTATGCGTGTGGAACACAAAATTAGCACCCTAATTTGCTCCGTATGACTAGACTCGCGAATCAAAATAAGCGCGTGAGCAGAGATGCATATATGAAATGTAGATTAGGCTGATTAGCTATTCGTGAGAATGAAATAGATGTGTTTATATTAGGTCGACGATTATTTCAGCAGTGCACTGTAGACAACTATGTAAAATTTTGTGAAGATCATATAACAACATGACGTTCTGAATCATTCGTAGATTAATAGATTACTCAGGAAGCGTATCACATGATTTACAATCCAAAGTGGGAGAAGTGACACTTTTTCCATCTACATTTGCAGGTTCACCACGGACAACAAATAATGTTATGAAAAAAAAAAAATTATATTCAATAATCTAAAGAGCGCGCGAAGCGCGCAAGTTCTCTAGTCTGAAAAAAATCACAGACGTAGATATATGTATCCTCGCAGTGCTGTGTAATTTTCAGAGTGGGAGAGCCAGGCATTATTTTTGTATGGCCTAAAATGTGTATTACGTTGATAAGTACCTTTTATCGTGTAATATTTTCGGCAGACTACTTAAGGATTTAGTATTCAAGAATGGGTTTTTCGGTTCCAATAACATCTTTAATCACGTATTTTGGGCCAAATTATGTTGCTTCAACTTCAAGTTTAATAATTATTTCAACTAACATTGAAAATTCTGCAACTATAGGTCCAACGAATACTCATAATCCACTGTGACGTAGATATGTATCCTCTCAGTGCTGTGTAATTTTTAGAGATGTGAAGACAATTTTATGTTGAGCGATCGAAAATCCCAATGCACTATTTTTTTCTAAAAACTATATTCTTTTGCAAAGAAAATGAGCTTAAGTTGATCTCCCTATGACCATCGTAGCCGGAGTTATGATTTTTTGAAAAAAAAAATGCGCCAAAACGAAGAGCTTGCATAACTTCGAAAATATTGAGAACAAAAAAAAGCTTTGGCGAGTATTTTTTTTTCATCGTGAACTACTTTTTCTGCGATCGACGTCAAGGTCAGAAAAATTTGTCCCAAAAGCCTTGATCACTTGATATGGAATTGCCCTGGAGTATAACTAGTATGGTGCCAACATCTTGACCTCAAGTTTGTGACTTGGACTCTCACCCAAGAAATTCAAAGATTTTACAGATAAAATAAACGCCTCCAAAGATGAAGGTAGTCGGACTAGAAGTCGTTCAAAGGGTGCGAAAAATTAAGCTGTCGCCTGAAAGTGATTTTTTAACTATGAAATTCTAGGTTTCTCACCCTTTCAATTTCTCTAGCGTCCTCATTCAGAGAGGTATTTCAACTTTCACTCGAGAATAATGATGCTTACAGATGTTTATCATTGATGAACAATAAAAAAAAATCATCAAGCAATCTCTAAATATAGATGATCTCATTCAAATTTGGTGTGCTCTGAGAGGTGTAGAGTAGTAGGATTCGATATAGGGGGTTCAGGGGATCTGGGGTGGGGTGAGAGGGATTCTTTTATCTGACATTTGGGCAAAATAACTTTATTTGGAGGTATTGACCGACCTTTAAATATCAATATTCTCGAGGGAACAGCTTCCTGAATTAGGACGACAGAAAAATCGAAGGCGCCAGAGTCCTGGGATATAAAAGTTGACAGATCAGTTTTCAGGTGGCAGCTTGATCTTTCGACCCTATTGAGCGACCTCGAAAAATTGCCCGAAAACCTTCATCTTTGAAGGGGATTATTTTATCTGTACAATATTTGATTTTTTGGGGTGAAAATCCAAAATGTTGGCACTCTAGTAACTACCGAAATAATTCTCTATAATAAAGGTATAGTAAGTTATTACAGACGCAGTCGGTCTATAAATCGGGTCTTTGAACGAGTGACAGCAAATAGTATATTATGCGGCATGCGCGTAAAGTGACTGTTTACAAGCGAGGTTAGGTTTTTCGTACGAGCCGCTGTTTGCCCGGCGAGCCGAAGGCGAGCCTCAGGCAAAGCCAGCGGCGAGTACGAAAAACATAACCTCGCTCGAACAGTCACTTTACGCGCAAGCATCATACGATATTTTTTTACGGCAGAGGTATGATAAGTCACTTTGACGCCAGTTAAGGTCCGCTTCGAACTCCGCGTCCACCATGACACATAATCCGTTTGCCGAGTCGACTGCTAGCTCGAGCAGCAGTACTGCGCAGGCGCAGTCCGACCTCGACTTGTAAAGTACTTTACAGGTCGAGGTGAACTACGTTATAAAGACTTTATGTGTCGAGGTGGAATACAGCCGTATAAAGCGCCACTTGACGGGCCGAAAACAGGCGTCATAAAGCGACTTTATCATGCCTCTGCCGTAAAAAAGCAATTTTGAAGAAATAGATAGTGATATTATTCGTTACAATATAATTATTGTGCCCCAAGAACCTGAACTACTACCATGTAAAAAGCACGAAGAAATTTAGTATTTTTATACGCAAAAACCGGACCCTGCATAACGTCAACATACACATACCTAACGATATACACGACGATGTCGATCCATTCTGCGCCGCATTTAGCACTGCAAGTATTTGTTGACCCGTTGCTTCAGTGAGTGGATATTGCCGCAAGCTTTGGAGATCATCATACTTTTTCTTCCATCTTGTCAATTCCGACTCCAGATCACCAATGTTTTTGTAACATCTGTCTAAATCCTCGTTTGGTGAAATGTCGGTTCTGACAATATGTGGATCCTCGTTCTGGGTAACGAAATCGTCAGTCGAAAGTTGAAAGTCTTCAGATGCATTTTCAGGGGCGCAGCTGTGATTGTCGAAAATACCCATCTCGCTTGCAGTCTGAAAAATACATGCACGTAGAATTTGAACATCGATCGTTATCTTCTTGACAAAGATCGTTATCACATCATTCAAATTATATTAATTATACTCTTGCCTACAAATTTCAGACATAAGTTACCTACAACAGAGGATTGTCACGTAATTTGGGAGAAAATGTTATCATATGTAGTATGAATCTAGACTAGAAAATTCGAATCATCCTGTGTTCCGGAATGAAATCACGGTCAGCAGTATTCACTTCTAGATCCAGCTGTAAAACGTCTGTTTTCCAAAATGTCGAAAAAAGAATAATTGATACAACCAAATCAGCTGGCCTAATCGAAAATCGGCCAAACACATGTTAACTTCTTTCGGTTGTAAGATTGAGATACATTTTTACATAGGGATCAGTGTCGGTGACCTTCGGCGAGACAGTGAAATGGCACATTGGAACGCTCCACAGGTATATAATGCAAAAATCGACTGGAACATAATACCCTTCTCTGTATATAATTTGTCAATGCACCGCAAGATTGTCCAACATTGTCATGAATAAGTAAATAAATAGATATCTATCCATCTATCTGAATGCTTCAGTGACTTGCGCTACTCCTTTAGAATGAAAATCGTGCTATATAATATGCCAGCCGGACCCAATGATTTGAGAGTGACTACCTTAAGAGTGAATCTGTAACTCTGTTAAGAGTGAAAATAGATAGCCAGTAAGAAAATAGTATATTGTGCACCAAGGGAGCAAAGGACGTTTTCGCTCCCGAGCGTGGAGTTGCCACCCGAGCCAAAGGCAAGGGAGGGCATCCACCGAGGGAGCGAAAACGTTTTGCGACCGTGGTGCACACGATATTTTATTCCATACATGAACGAAAGCCGATTTTGTGGGCAGATCAGTGTTTACATATTAGGTGAGAAATCATACAAGTCTGCCGACCCGTCAGTTGAATGAGGTTAGGGTTCGATGTAGTGGATGGCTCGATACAGTTCTTGCGTCGCTTCCGATCAGGCGCTGCGGACCAAACGGCGCTCGGAGGAAATACTATCAGGCAAGAAAGACTTTGCGGGAGGAAAAATTGGTCTTTCTTACCGAATAGTCTCCCAGCGGACAGAAAGAGTTCCCGTTCGGTAAAGCCGCACTTCGCTCCCCCAAAATAGGTAGCAAAATCGGCCTTTCCGTTTATGTATGGAATAAAAGTAATTATAGTCACTCGGTAGAGTGTTTAGAGTTCGATTGTCCTGATAATAATCACAAATATTTTACACCTGAAAACTAAATTGTCGAGGCCTATGCTATCGTCAATGGTTGACTTATGGTATCTTTTCAAACCTCTAGTGAAAATTAAAAAATCATCAATATCAGGGCTTACAAATACCTGTTTCTCCTGCTGGTGGTATGCTATAACCTGATTCTTGCTTCTTTCCGTTTCTTTTGTTGCAACCTCATTTGTTCTTTTTGTTGCAAACTCATTTGTTCTTTTTGTTGCAACCTCACGTTTTCTGACAGTGTTGGTTGCAGTCTCTGAGGCTTTTTTATGGGCATGGAGGATTTCACCGACTGTCTCGATTCGTGCGGACGTATTTGCATTGGTTTCCTCAGTCTTAACAAGGAGACAGAAAGAAATATGATAATTAATGAGTGAATAAGCTCCAATACGTGTATAGATATTTTTGGTATAGATGATGGTGATTCGATAAAAGAATTCGATCTTATTGGGTCTGTCTGTAATAGACCTGTACTTACCTTCCGTTTCTTATTTTTTTTGAGGGATTGTGGTATATCATCACAATCATTATTTACCTCAAATAACGTAGCGTTCAGTTTCGGTACACGGGATCTCTTGGCAGCGACTTTTTCTTTCAAATCATCCAATGTTTCTGCAAATTAGACGAATTATTCTGCAGCAATTGAAACGGTTACGTTTATCAAAATATCCTAATTATCACAATTCATTGGGATAAATAATCAATTGGAATTTTGCACCGAATTTTTTTTAGGCTGTAATGTGTATAATGTACATAGTTACTTTAAAATAGTTAGGTCGTGTTCAATCTGTTTCGTGAAAAATGATAATTAAAAAAGTGCTAGGCAATTGAATTTCAGCCTTTTTGATACATTTAGATAATATATACCTTAGCCTGTGTGACGTATTCATTTCAGTCCGTTGTATTACTTTCAATTTTGCTTTATTTGAAAAGAGACAAAGTACAGCCTAACTATGGTCTTTGAGGCTTCCGCGGGTAGCTTCTGGATGAGTCTTGGCTTCCGGGTTGGAGCCGCGTTGATGAACGGTGTGTTGCCGACGTTTCGTAAACATTGCAGTTTACTTCATCAGGGCGAGAGGTAACCTGATACCAGTATCAGGTTACCTCTCGCCCTGATGAAGTAAACTGCAATGTTTACGAAACGTCGGCAACACACCGTTCATCAACGCGGCTCCAACCCGGAAGCCAAGACTCATACAGCCTAACTGTTTTTTCATGAAGTACCAAAATACGGAATTAAACAAATACGTGCGAAATCCCCACTTAAGATCAGAGATAAACTACAAGCAGCTTTCTTTTGTAATAAATTCAGGGCAATAATTTGTTGAATTTAGGATAAAGAGGATACGATAAGGATCATTACAAAAACAATTATGTAAACAACAGAATTATTCATCTTGATTTTCAACGTAAATTTTTTCCTGAATTATTACAAGTCAAATAATATCAGGCATCTGCACTCAACGATAATCTGTTGTTCGCTTGAAATGATTCAACTTCGCATTCATATTTTACTGATCATTTGATTGACAGAATAATAACTTTTACACAATTCTTCAAAGAATTTATCAGACTAGGCGAATCAATTAATGAAATCTCTCACTGAGAAGAGTCCTCTCGGGTTTGAGAGCCTTACAAACCTCAGGGAGACAGGAAAAATTTGATAGGAAGTATAATCTTTTCTTCGAGTAAAAATTCCCCTGGCCCGGGTTTCAACCGGGAGCTTCGCATTCGTACTGCGACGCCTTGTCCAATTAGACCACCGAGGGGCTGGGAGAATCCTTACTCGAAGTTTGTGTTATTGTATTTTGACACGTCATCGTCTCAATGCCAGATGTTTATGTTTGGAGACTCTATCATTCGTATCTCATCGAAGAAAGAATTATACTCCCTATCAAATTTTTTCTGTCTCCCTGAGGTTTGTAAGGCTCTCAAGCCCAAGAGGACTCGTCTTAGTGAGAGATTTAATTAATTGATCCGCCTAGTCTGATAAATTCTTTGGAAAATGTTAAGATGCGAATGATAGAGTCTCCAAACATAAACTTTTACACAATCTTAAAATTATCATCGTTATAGTATGACTTTGGCCTATACGTAATGCGTGCGGCTCTAGACAGCCTCAGCGTACATCTTCAGTTTGATGAGAAAGACTGGTGCTCGCGTTGAGTTTCCTGGCGCTCTATAGAGACTCGGCGTCTTGCTCTCTACCAGGTCGACTCTGCACCTGATGATACTCAAAAAAATATGCAAGCCGAGGCTGTGAGCCGCAGACATCATTTCCAGCCGAAGATGATTACTATATGATGATAATTTCATCAACGTGTGAAACGGCTAGTTCGTCGTCTTTTGGAAAAACTGGATTTTATTACAGAATACAACAATTAAAAAAATATAAGAATGCCAGGAAGATGATAGTTTGTTATCGAGAATAAGTAACCTAATAGAGCATGGATCGACAGAATCATAAAAATAAATGAGGCTCGACAACACATATGAGTATTTAAGATACAATAATACTCATGTGTGTAAAAGTCAATAAGCCAATACTTTTTTATGGATGATGTCTAACGTGACTTGCCAAAAACCACTTTGAATAGTAATTGCGATCAATATTATTGGTTGTGAAAACTGATTTATAGCGAGGTTGATTTGGACCGGTTCGAGGCCACTATTTTCACGCGAGCCCCGTATACGCATGACCTTGAATCGGTCTGAATCAACCTCGCTAAGGTACAAAACTTCGTTCGCGGACACCGGCGGAGACGCCATACCGCGTCCACGTGCCACGTGCCACGACAGAAAATAATTACGAATTTGAAGCGACATATAACAAACAATAAATTATCCACTAACCAGCGATGCGTAGAACTTGGCAGCTAATTAACTGGCCATTTTTTCCCTCGAATTTGAACACCTTCTTGGCCGCATCTCCAGGACTCGAGTATGTCTTCCAGAAGTCCTGTAGCTCTTCAATATCGATGTTTTTCTGCTTTTTTTCTTTGGTAATGTATATTCGCGCGTACGACATGATGAGATCTCGCACAATTATATTTATGAGGCTTGGATACTGCGTACAACACTTTGACGAGACGAGAAGCAAGCCGCTACACCAAGCATGGCACCCCAAACATGGCGTCGTGAACTTCACCGGAAGTACTGCGAGCTCAGCAGTCTTGTGTCTGTGTCGCACTGCTAGATTCTAGCCACGCTCTGTCTCTCTCTCGCGTGAGATTCAAACATTCGCGGCAAATTCTAGAACACGGCTGGGTAGGATGCATGTCACGTGACACCGATTGTGGCGCCGCGGCGCCCTGCAGCTCCCCCAAGTGAGCGGCCCGCAAATTCTTCTCAGTTAACTTTCTTTAACCGCCGAAAGGTGTCTCATAAACTTTTGGTATTCTCGAGAGTCGAGTGACACGAAGAGCCATTGAGGAAAAAGAAGAAGAATAAGTGGCACGAAGACCCAACCAGACACAACGACAACGACCGCGTACCGCCAGAACGTCAACAGTGCGTGTATGTCAATCGTTTGGACTCTTAAATCAAAGTAAAAGTGGAATATGTCAGATCCACATATATATGTGGCTAAAAAAAAAGTGAAGTAAGTTTTCGACCATATTTGCTACGGAGCTTTTGTTTCATTGACTAAGTTCTGTGAGGATATCAGGCGGGAGCCCCATGATTCCTATAAATTTCACCGAAATATGACATGAAATTGTAAAATCTATTGGCAAAATGATTGTGACGTCAGAAGGGATGAGACTAACTTAGCAACTTGGAAATTACGAAGAGTGGGAAATTTCAGGATAGAGCAAATTAAACCGTTAATCAACTGAACGGTCTCTTCAAAAGGTGCTCAAAAGTGCCAAAAATGTTGAAACCAATACAAAAATTGACGGATTCCATACAGTCACTTGTAAAATATTTTTTTTTCAGTATGAAGCGATGCTTCACCATCCATGAAACTCACAGAATCTTTGAGTCATATCGTCCTACATACGGTGTGAAATATTTATTGGAAAAAGTTGTTTCATTTTTAAGAAAATGAGTTTTTCCGATTTTGAAGATAATGCGCGTCATTCGGTTGATTTTCTGAATTATTGAAATCTGACAAAGAACGATGAACGTCAAGAAATTTTAGTTAAATTCAGATGATGTGAACGCCAATTAGGCATCCAACTCGCAACAAAATAATATTTGAATTTAGGTATTCGTAGTCCACGATGCACAACTATATCAATAAGGTACAGGCGATGATAACACTTTATTGAATATTCAGAAGTGATCACGAATTAATGATTCAAGTACTTGCGTCAATACAATGTGAATCAGACTCGACAATCGGGGTAAGCGAATCCCGTCATTGAAATGTCCTCTATACCATATCTAGATACGAAATGACTGAAGATTATCGAAGGCCCGTTGATGCCATAAGGTGACTTAATTTTGAGCGGAAAAATCATCTCATGTCTTTAACCATGGAAGGGGTGTAGCACGGGGGAGGCACCGACTCTTCTCGTTTAGATATCATTCTGAACGTCTTTCGGTTTTTGAATCACTATTTTCGGATAATCAGTGACTAATTATCTGTATCGTAATATTCCTCGCGGTATTTTGTATTGAAACATGGTTAGCGAGCGACGTTTGAAAACTTTATTGGCACAGCCTCGGAAAAAGAACAGTATGCCTTGCCAGTTTCATCCAAATCGGTTTAGCGGTCCGAACGGAATCAAACTTTTCATGCAGGTGTTGCAAATAAAAAAACCTTTTCACATGTCTCGTGACTCGGTAGAAAAAAGTAATCGCTTTTCTAAGGGCCTCTGAATTTTATTGTTTTGTATTCGGAATCTGTATTGGGAAATGGAAAATTTATACGATACAGCGAATGAATACTTTCGAAATTGATTTTTATTGCTCACAATCATATCCAGCTATGAATTATTGTCACTGGTATACATATACAGTAATACTAATACATATAATACTGGATACATATTCAGTAATACATATTCAGTAACTAATAATACTGGATACATATTCAGTAATCAATTGGAAGACGTACTGGAAGAAAGTGGTAGTCTCTCGTACAGCAAATGATTTCCGTTCTTCCACAAATAGTTCTTCAGATTAGCACAAGCGGTTCCGAATATTCCGCTTCGCGATAGCTGCTAAGAAGTGGCCTGCGAATTGATTCACCAAAATTCGTAGATTACTATATTCAGCATCTTCGTATCAGGTGATACTGTCGACGACACTCACCAATAGTCTCTTCCGCTGCCTCGGTTCAGCTGGACTGGCATGTGATTTATGATTATGGAGATTTACCTGAGAAACATGAAATTACGATTTAATGGCAATTACCAGAAACCATTGAAAAAATAATTTCAAAAATCATCATATTTTAGTTGATGTATGAAATAGTATAAAAAGTCACAATAAGATCGTAGTTCAGTAGTACTAAACTGGTGGTGCAATTGAAATCAGGGATCGAATGTTGAGTATCAAATACGTTTGCCTAACTGGAGGCTAAGGAAATAGATCAATTTATGAAAGCCTAATTGAAATTTGGTTTGTAGCAAACGACAGATCTCAGTATGACAATTATATTAAATTTCTAATGGTACGATCGTTTCCAACTTACTAGGGTCAAGCTTGAAAGCAGCATTTAAAATCGCATCGATTTCGATCTTTGCTGCGTCGAATAAATTAGTTATTTCGGTTACAGCAGGTCTCATCTCAGTGCTGGTCTCTGGAAATTAAAAGATACCTCAATAATTCAGACAATTTTCAAGTGCTTGATGCGCGATATTCTGGATGGGCACAATCGTCTTCAACTCACTTCCGAATTTCGCTCCACACCTTTCCAAATCGGCTATGACTTTTTTTTTTACTGAGTTGAGTAATTCTGAAATTGGAATATACAGAGGTTATGATCAAGTCGTCTTCGACTCTCACTCAGTTCTAACAACAGCTCGATGAAAAGCAAGCTAGGCTTGATGTATTTTTCGAATGAGTTTCACTTACTCTGGAATCGGGCAGACATTGTTGATTCGGTTCCTGAAAATAAAATATGTGTATCATGACAAAGTGGAAATTCACCAATTGACGCATCATATAACGGCAATGAGTGGAAAATAATGAAATATGAAGAATTGAAATAGGAAATCTCGATCGATCTACAATAAAATTTGATCGGAATCAATTAAAACGATTCCTCGACTTCACCCTCATATGTGAGGCGAACAGTAGATCACAACAAAATTTCGCGTGTCTAATGGCATAAGGTCGTAAGCGCCAAAATCGCGATTTTGGTGGCAAAAGGTCGTATAATTTTTTGTTCACACCATATTCGCTCTGAAAACGGCTAAAACGTATAGATCAGATGAAATTACGAAATCGGAAAATGTAAGTGCAAAAGGTCGTAAATTTGGCGGATATGTCGTTCTTTCATTGAGTATTACAGCGCACCGAGCTCGCTTAGTCACGGTTAATCCTGCTCTGCTAATTTTTTCAAGTTTCTGCTGTCTCATGCTTCCGATTTTTGCAGCGTTTTGGGCTTTTCGGTAGCCCTTGTTATTTTCTTCAGTTTGGTGCTATTGCGGGCAAGTTTTTCCGTGTGTTTTTTACTGCTGATACTGTTTTATTGCTGCTTGCTGGCCCCTTTGTCCTGGTGTTGGTGCCGTCGGTGTGTTCGGTCGAGCGTGACGGGCTTGCCTTGTCTGTGTTTGTGCCGCCGGTATATAGCTGTGACTTAAACTCTCGACTTTGAACTGTGATATTATGGCCATTTCTTTCTAGTACTATACCTGAACTGTGGCCCCCCTTGCCCCGCTTAGGTGGCCACTCATCGCCGGGGCTTGCGGTGAATCGTCGCAATCTGCAGCGTCTTGACGGTCTGGTCCGTAACTGTATAACTGGCACAATGGACTCTTACGCACCTTTCACCCTGACTTCTACCACTGCTTCTACTCCTACTGTGACCACGACAACGTCGGCCTTACCGTCAGCCCCTTCTGTTGCGGCTGCTGCTCCTAGCTCTGCCTCTGGGATGCCCTCTGATTCCACAAATCGGCTTTCCGACGCTACTCCGAGTTTTACTTTCCGGCCTCCGGTTGTGACTGCGTTGTCATCGCCTCCGGGAACCTGCTCTGACACGGCTGGTACTTCTCTCAGCGTTACACGAGGCAGTGATGCATTTGATCACTCTGATAGGGCTTCCTTGGCCTCCCTGTCCCGTGATCTGGCTGCCATCTCCGACAAGCTTGGCTGTCTGTCTGCTGTTCAGGCTGAGCTAACCCGCTTCTCCGCTCATCTTCAGGATTTGGCTGCCTCGCCTCGCGAGCTTGTTCTTCAGGTTGGGGAGCTTAAGAGCATGCTGGAGTCAGGCTTTACCCACCGTACCCGGTTTTCACTTGTTTTCACTGATAGCAAAGCCTACGCGTCACGAACGCGGAAAAGTAATTAATAGCGCAATTCTGTATTGAATTCCGAAGATTTATATTGCAAAACTTCTTTATTGCATGCACTAATAGAGACAGGAAATGGTTTTCTGGACAAAATGATAATTGTCGATGTCAACAGGCGAAACGCCCAACATGGCCGCGACCACCAGTTGACATCGACAATTATCATTTTGTGCAGGAAACCATTTCCTGTCTCTATTAGTGCATGAAATAAAGAAGATTTGCAATATAAATCTTCGGAATTCAATACAGAATTGCGCTATTAATTCCTTTTCCGCGTTCGTGATGCGTATAGGCTTGCTATCAGTGAAAACAAGTGAAAGCCGGGTACGGTGGGTAAAGCCTGACTCCAGCATGCTCTTAAGGGCATGCTGGACTCAGATTTCCATATTTAAAAAATAATGAAGCCGGATATGGACGGGGGGGTGTTTAATGGGTTCCTTAGACGATTTGTAATCAAATTGGTAGCTGCATGAACGTGTATCTCACCAAAATCGAGTAAAATAAGGCTTTTTTGTTTCGCGAAGCGTGGGGACCGTCATTGTTTTCACTGATATCACCGACTACGCATCACAAGGGTGGACACGAACCATTGAGCGCCCTCAGGAATATAATTCCACTCACATATATCGCAAAACTTGTTCATTTCACTCAACGATGAAGACGAAAAATTGTTTCCAAAAAAAGACTGTAATTTTTCTCGGTATAAAGCACCGGCCGCGGCCATGTTGGATCGTTTCGCGTTGCGTGTCGGGCCGAGCAGCGCTTGCCAACCTTCGTCTCGCGGTCCTGCGTTTCACGAACCGCCGTTCCTTGTTCACCGCTATGACAGCTGAGCGGGAATTCAAACGGAAATAATTCGGAATAATAATAGTTACAACAAATGTATGATATGTATAAGTTGTAAAAATTTGTAAATTAGTCTAATTGTAAGTAGTAATGTATTAGATGAAGTTATGGAGACGGAAACCATGTAACCCCGAGGGGAACATTAAATAAACATACATAAACATACATAAACATACATAATAGTTATAACATTGTTATTATTATTATTATTATTATTATTATTATTATTACTATTATTATTATTATTATTATTATTATTACTATTATTATCATTATTATTATATTATCATTATTATCATTATTACTATCAATCAATTGTTTATTGTAGTGCCGTTCGGCGTTTACATTCTCTTTCTCTCTTTACATCTCATCGTTACTTCATTCTATTCTTAATATATTTAATCTTATATTCTTATATACATATATATACACTTAAATACTTCAATACTGTATTCCTATCTTCCTCCTTCTTCTCTCCCTTATTCCTTTATTTGTCTTTCCCTCGCTCTTCCTCCTCCCTCCCCGTTCCCTCCCTTTCCCCTTATCCCGTCCGACCAGCCAGCTGAGAGGTCAACCCCTCGGCTCAGCCGGCTACCCGCCCGTCCCCCTGTCCCTGTTCCTCCCTCTCTGCTGCTACACGCCTCGCCTTTTCTAGCTTCCACCCCCATTCCCTGCCCATTCCCTTCTCATCTACTCTCTTGTCTCCCCGTTTCTTCTCAGCTCTTCCACGCATCTCTGTGTGAGGTGTTCCAGTGTTTCTTCTTCTCTCCCGCAGATCCTACATACTCTTTCGCCCTCCTCCAGCCAGTAATTGTTCGCTCTTTCCTCGTTTCCGCATCTTAGTCTCGCTATCGTTCTGACTCCTTTGTCTCTTTTATTGCTGCTCCTTCTAATGTATTCTGGCAGCTCCTCCGTCTGTATTTGTCTGTATCTCGCTGCGCTTCTTGAGTTGCTGATCTTGTTTCTTCTTTCTTGTGTCTGTACTTCCTTGTCCCTCGCCTCCAGCCTCCTGCTAACCTCTCCTCCTCTCGTCCTCTCCTGCTCTATCCACCTGGAGCTTACACCACACCTATTCAGATATTTCTCCCTTTCTTCGACCCATCTCGTTCTCTCTCCCTTTTCCTCGTCCTTCCTTATTTCTTTCCAGCATTCCCTCAGGAGTTTCTTCGTCGGGTCCCCGTTTATTTTCTCCTCGAAGCTGATCGCCCTTCTTCCAGTTGTTGTTCTATCATTATTACTATATTATCATTATTATTATTATTACTATTATTATCATTATATTATTACAATTTCCGAAATAATAATCATAACAATTATTATAATAATAATAATTATTATTATCATTGAAAAAAATTTACTCGAAAGTGGTGAAATTTGTGAATGAAAATGAAAACGTATGCGCCATTTTTTTTTCTACCAACACTGAAATCCTGTGAAACGCACAGAATAATCAAAATTCCGATTCTTTTGAGAGATTTTCAAGTTTCAGCATAAAAAAACTGGACAAGGCAGAGGTATAGAGTCGTAAACGCCATTTATTATTCGATTTTTTTTTATCTTGAAAATGTTATGAAAATCGGAATTTTAATTTTTTCCGTAATAATAATGACGATGATGATGATGATGATGATGATGATAATAATAATAATAATAATAATGATGATGATGATGACGACGACGACGACGATGATGATGATGATGATGATGATGATGATGATGACGACGATAATGATGATGATGACGACGATAATGATGATGATGACGATAATAATAATAATAATAATAATAATAATAACAATTATTATCATAATATTATGATAATAATAATTATTATTATGATAATAACGATATGATAATAATTATTATTATCATTGCCAAAAATTTACTCGCAAGTGGTGAAATTTGTAAATGGAAATGAAAACGTATGCGCCATTTATTTTTCTACCAACACTCTAAAATCCTGTGAAACGCACAGAATAATCAAAATTCCGGATCTTTTGATAAATTTTCAAGTCTCATCATAAAAAAACTAGACAAGGCAGAGGTATAGAGTCGTATTTTTATTTATTTTTTTTTATCTTGAAAATGTTGTGAAAATCGGAATTTCAATTTTTTCCGTAATAATAATAATAATAATAATAATAATAATAATAATAATAATAATAATAATAATAATAATGATGATGACGATGACGGCGATGACGATGACGATGACGATGGCGATGGCGATGACGACGACGACGACGACGATGACGATGACGATGATGATAATAATAACAATTATTATCATAATATTATGATAATAATAATTATTATTATGATAATAACGATATGATAATAATTATTATTATCATTGCCAAAAATTTACTCGCAAGTGGTGAAATTTGTAAATGGAAATGAAAACGTATGCGCCATTTTTTTTTTCTACCAACACTCTAAAATCCTGTGAAACGCACAGAATAATCAAAATTCCGGATCTTTTGATAAATTTTCAAGTCTCATCATAAAAAAACTAGACAAGGCAGAGGTATAGAGTTGTATACGCCATTTATTATTCAATTTTTTTTTATCTTCAAAATGTTGTGAAAATCGAAATTACAATTTTTTCCAAAATAATAATAATAATAATTTGAATAATTGAAACAATTATTATTATGATAAATAATGATTGATATTATAAATAATTATTATTATTATCATTGCAAAAAATTTAATCGAAAGTGGTGAAATTTGTAAATTTGTAAATGGAAATGAAAACGTGAGCGCCATTTTTTTTTTTTTGTTCATAAAGTTCCTGATGAAGGCAACGAATTGTCGCTGAAACGTCGGACATTGAATATTTCTTGACTTGATTTGATCGCCTTCCGAAATTCTGAACGCATCGAGGAACGAACTATATAGTGAATCATGTATTTCGTTATTCACTATTATTATCATGGTGATAGTAATAATGGTTTTAATTATTAAAATCATTATTATTATTATTATTATTATTCTGGAAGAAAATTGAAATTCCGATTTTCACAACATTTTCAAGATAAAAAATAATAATAATAATGGATAGCATATAAGACTGTACACCTCTACCTTGCCTAATTTTGTATGATGAAACTTGAAAATTTCTCAAGAGATCCGGAATTTTGATTACTTTGTGCGTTTCACAGGATTTCAGTGTTGGTAGAAAAAAAAAATGGCGCAATAACTGTTATTATTATTCACATATTTGAATTTATCGGACGATGTTATTATTATTATTATTATTATTATTATCATTATTATTATTAAAAAATTCCGATTTTCACAACATTTTCAGAATGAAAAAAATAATAATAAATGGCGTATACGACTGTACGCCTCTGCCTTGGCTAATTTTTTTATGATCAAACTTGAAAATTTCTCGTAAGATCAGGGATTTTGATTATTCTTTGCGTTTCACAGAATTTCAGTGTTGATAGTAGAAGAAAAAAAAATGGCGCATACATTTTCATTCCCATTCACAAATGTCACCACTTTCGAGTAAATTTTTTGCAATGATAATAATAATTATTTATAATAATAATTATTTATAATTATCATAATGACTTATTTCGTTATTCACTATTATTATTATGATGATAATAATGATAGTTACTATGACTATTATGATGATAATAATAAATATAATGATAATAATAATAATAATAATAATAATAATAATAATAATAATAATTAGCATTGAAAATGCTTCCGTTTTCGGGGTAATAGCGAACCACTGGTTCAGTATAGGGGTCCAGATATCAAATGTCACAGAAAGTTGTCACACGAAAGCGTTACGCCGGTTGAGCACCAATGGTTTTAGTGGATCCAGATAGCCATGAATTCTGAGGCTCGACGATGGCGAAACAATTGAGAAAATATTGAAAACGTATACGTGAAATTCGCGATTTTGTACAGCATTATCCAAATATATGTATAGCAAAGAATAAATTCCTCTTCTACAGATCAGATAAAATTCGGAAACAGAGAGCGAATTGTTTTGAATCGAATTCACACTAACTTGAGTCACAAGAGTGCCCGCGGTCGAAATTCAAAAAGACCAAAAAATAGAACGGGCGAAATGTCGAAAAGTGAAATTAACAACCATTCGAAATGTGAAATGGGTCATAATAAGGATCGGCCAGAATATCGTTATTTTGAAAATCGATGTTTCGTTTTCCCGGAATATTGATTATCGCATAACAAATTTTTAGAATGACTGAACGTTCAAATAAATAACCCTTTCGCTGATACAGCTGTTCGATTTTTTAGGCACGTCGATAAGAAAAAAATCGTTCTTCTAATGTTCCGTGATTTTTAGATTCGTATGAAAAAATCGAGATATCGGCCGTTCTGTTTTTGATCGTTCGGAATTTGTACCAGCATCCATTTTTTTTTTTTTAAATTGATCCAAATGTAGCAAATCCAAAGGCAACAAAACAAAAGATAGTCAAAATATATGCACAAAGACGATAAAACAGGGGACATTTTCAATGCCTCGGATGCTTGCGTTACACGCAAGATCTGTAGATTTAATTCATGGTTATAACTATTATTAATATGAATTATTTCCGTTTGAATTCACGCTCAGCTCTCGTAGCACTGAACAAGGAACGGCGGTTCGTGAATCGCAGGACCGCGAAGTGCGCGTCATCTGGCGAGGAATAGATTCTACTGCGCGTATAAAATCGTCAGCAAAGATCGTCGAAAAATTTTGGGTCTCGGTTGGCGTCGCCAGAAAGCAGGTTCCAAAATGAGGCTCAATCGGACGCGAGATACCGAAAAACAATTATATCGTTCGCTTTGTTCAGTTCCACAGTGTGCGACGAACAGAAAATTTTACTGCTGGAGACCAAGGATACTTCAACAATTCAACAAACAGGTGAGCATCGAGTCCCGAGCGGCCATTTTTTTACACAACTTCGGCGATAATATTTTGCAAAAAACAATTTTTTTTCGATTACCACGCGATTCTTCATCTGCGTAAGTACGTAACAGCATAATATATCGAACGCCTGAACGAAAACCCGTTCTGGACCTTCCTCGCGGAGTACCGAGCAATAAAAACATTTTGGGTAAAACCGCACCCTACTTTACCGACCTTCCAGCTATCACACCCCGTTAAGGTGGCTGGGCTAGTGCTTGATACCCGCTGCCTGGCGCTTGAGCAGCGTGCTGACACCGCTGACTTCCGTGTTGGGGAGCTCGCTGCTGCCGTTGATACTCTCCAACAGGATGTAGCTTCTTCTCGTCGGCTCCGCAGAGATATGTCTCATTCCTGTGACCGGGTGACTCGTTTGGAGAGGCAGCGACGGGACTATGAGCTGCGCGTGGCTGGACTCTCTGATGTTCCTGATGTCTCTTTGCTCGGGCTCGTCTCACGGCTGGCTCACGCCCTCAGGGTTCCTTGTGCTGCAACAGACATCGATGACGTTTTTCGCCTCCCTGGCCGCGAAAACAGTGCTCGGCCAATTATTATTCGCTTCACGTCTGTCCGCATGCGTAACCTCTGACTTGAAAAGAAGCGCTTGAAAAAGCAGCTGAAGGCTACTGAGGTTGATCCGAGCCTACCGAGTCCTGAGGTCCTTGTAAATGAGCCTTTATCGGCTGAGGGAGGGATCTTTTAAAGTCTACTCAGCAGCTCGCTCGAGCGCATGGGTACCGTTTCGTCTGGATCAAGCGTGGCTACATCTACTTGAAAAAAGAGGAGGGCTCCTCCCCCCCTTACGAATTACGAGTGTCGACGATCTTCCTGCAAGATCCGCTTGACCGGCAGGAGTCGTGCCTGCCTCTCATACTTCTCATACCTCCTCCTTGCCGCTGCCTTCGGGGGACCCTGTTCATCCTGCGCCGTCTTCGTCTTCTGCTGCTTCGTTGGACCGCTTCGAGCACCTATCTATGTGTCATGCCAATGTACAATCTCTTGTTGCACACCTTGAAGAGTTTCGGCTCTTTGTCGCTGCCTCCTCTCACCACGTCATTGCCTTATCTGAAACTTTTCTTAAAGACAACGTCTCTGATTCCACGGTTGCGCTCAAGGATTATGTCCTGTTTTGCTGTGATAGACTTGGTAAGGGTGGTGGAGGAGTTGCTGCATTTGTACATTGTAGCATTCAAGCTCATATTGTTGCATCTTCTAGTAATATGTATTGTGCTAGGCCCGAGTATCTGATTCTGGAACTATCTATTCCCTATGCTTCTAAAGTTCTTTTTGCGGTTGTTTATCGACCTCCTAAAATTGCAATGGCCACTTGTGCGACTTCGAGGAGGTATTTCTGTTGCATTCCGCCTCCTACAGTAACTTTATCATAATGGCTGATTTTAATTCGGACCTCTGTTCGTGTTCTGCTGATGCCCGTCATATGTATTTTTGATTTTGCGGAATGCAACAGCATTTTCATTGTTCCGTTTCATCCGACTCATCACACCTCTAATACGCACACTTGGCTTGACCTTTGTCTTATTGATGATTTTGATAAATTAGTTTTTAGGGGCCAGTCGGAAGTTCCCTTTCTTTCAGCCCACGAGCGTATCTTTATTAAGTTTAGGCTCAGGGTTTCCTCGTCCTGCTTCCAATCTCATTTCTTTCCGTAAATTGAAGTGCATTGATCCTTATGCTTTTACTCATGCCCTCTCTTCGCTAGACTGGGCTCCACTGTTTTCTGAGTCGGTTTCTATTGAGGAAAAGCTCGCTCTCTTCAACTTCCATATTCTTGCTGTCCTAAATGCTCTTGCTCCTGTCCAGAATAGGTCAGTTTCTCGTCCCCCTGCGCCGTGGCTGGACTCTGACCTTAGGAAACTTATGCGGTGTAGGAACCGCAGCTTCAAGGTTTTTCGGAGAACCACGTGTCCTGAACGGTATGCTGATTATAAATCTCTTCGTAACCGGGTGCAGGATTCAATTCGGTCCGCGAAAGACAAGTACTTCGAGATTTGCTTCACGTCCCTACATGATAGCGGCTCCATTTGGCGCGAGTTTCGTCGCCTTGGCTTAACTAAGGCTCGTTGTAGTGTTATACCAGCTGCCCTCACGCCCGACATGTTCAGTGACTTTTTCGCCGGAACTACCGATAACTCGCAGCCACACGTTTCTCTTGACGCTTTTGAGCCTCCTGCTGTTTTTGACTCCACTTTGTTTTATTTTGCCCACATCACCCCCGACTGTTTGCTCAAATTTCTCTATGTCTCAGAATCTGTGGCTCAGGGGTGGGATCAGATTTCTTTGAGCGTGCTGCGGCTAGCTATGCCTGTCATTTTTTCTGTGCTGCTCGACTTGTTCAACTCTTCGCTCACTCACTCGGTTTTTACGTCGGGCTGGAAAAAGGCCTTGATTCAACCGGTTCCCAAGGCTCAGCGTCCCACCGTGGTCAGTGATTTCCGGCCTATTTCCATTCTCTGTTCAGTTTCCAAAATTCTCGAACGCATTGTTCATCGCCAGCTTTCTGACTACCTTGAGGAAAGAAGTGTTTTTGATAAGTTTCAGTCCGGCTTTCGTAGAGGTTTTAGCACCCAAACTGCCCTTTTAAAGCTTATTGATGACATTAGGCTGGCTATGGACAACCGTTTGATTACTGCGCTTGTGCTTTAGATTTCTCAAAGGCTTTTGACTCGGTGCGGCGTGACCTTCTACTTAATAAGTTGAGGTCGGTGGGATGCTCCGCCTCTGTCTGCAAGTGGTTCGTTTCTTACCTCACTGGTCGTTCGCAAGCAGTTCGCGGCCCGCATGGCGTACTTTCTCCCTGGACTGATATTGATGTTGGGGTCCCTCAGGGCTCCGTCCTCGGTCCCCTCCGCTGCACCATCTTTGTGAATGATCTCCCGCTATCCATTCGTAACGCCCAGCACCTTTTTATGCGGACGATTTGCAGATTTACTTTTCCTTTGCTCCCTCGGCGTTAGATGAGGGCCTCCGTCATATTTCTGAAGATGTTGGTGCTATTGCGGCTTGGGCGGATGTTAACTCCCTGTCGCTCAATCTCAATAAAACCAAGGTCTTGCTGGTCGGTAGCTCCCGCCTCCTGGGCGGGTGTGGCGCCTCATCTCTACCCCAGATTGTGCTTAACGGTTGCCCAATCCAATTTGCTTCCTGTGCCCGTGATCTTGGCGTCATGCTTAACTCTAAACTGCGTTGGAGTGATCATGTTGCCTCTGTCTCGGGGTAGGTCAGCATGATACTGCACCAGCTCAAGACTTGCAGGGATTTGATTTCGCTCTCGCTTCGCAAGTGGCTTGTTACGGCCCTTATCTTCCCGTACCTTGATTATTGTTGTGCTGTCTATAATGATTTACCTGCTACACTTGACATTAAGCTGCAGAGATTAGAAAATGCGTGTGTGCGCTTTGTTTGCGATGTCAGGCGTGATGTGCACATCACCCCTTTCCGGCTCGGGCTCAGCTGGCTGACGGTCAAAAATTGGCGCCTTTACATTATTGGCTGCCTACTTTTTGTCAACCTCTCCAGTGGGCGTCCTGCTTATTTGGCGCAGTCGTTTCAGTTCCTGCGTGCCGTGGCGAGTCGTGTCACGAGATCTTCACTTCAGCCGCACTTACTTTGCGTTCCTAGATACCGCAGTTCCTCTTTTGAGAGATCATTTATTGTGACTGCTTGTCATTTCTGGAATTCTCTTCCCCATGAGGTAGTCTCCGCTACCTCCTTGCCCGTTTTCCGGTGCAAGCTTTATGCTCATCTCCTTGAGCTGGAGCGACGAACGTTTGATGCGCTTTCCTAACTGGTAAATCGTTTTCTTTTGTTCCGTTTGTAATTTTCTCACCTACCTGCTTGCTTTTACGGTATATTATATTATTATTTTTAATTTATTTATTGTACTTTAGTTTATTATTATTATTTAGTTATGATTTAATTTTTTTTTTTTTGCATTGTAATTTTTCACCTCTTGTAAGTTTGCTGCACACCCTAGGGGACTTGTCCCATGCGTGAATAAACATACATACATACATACATCAATATTTTAGGAAAAATTAAAAACAACGTAAAAGCAAAACGTCGTGAGCGCCATTTTTTTTCATAATTTTTAATGATTTTTTCAAGTAGTTGTAAAAACTCGTAAAACGCAAAGAAAAATCGAAATCGACGTCGTTTCGAAAAATTCGATAAAAGAAATCGCAGTTACAAGCAGAAGGTCGTATCCGCCCAACTGACGAACCTTTGCACTTACATTTTTCGATCTCGTAATTCCAATTGATCTATACGTCTCGAACGTTTTCAAAGCGATTAACGTGAAAAAAAAAATTATACAACTTTATGCCATTATAAACAGCAAAACGTCGTATAATGGCGCTTACATTCTTATGTCATTAGATACGCGATTTTTAAAGGGTAAAGTCGTCTTCAACTCACCCCAGCGACGCATTCGGATATAAGGTAATACAGTGCTTGCGAGATTGGATCCGGTTCTAATTAAAGAATCTGAAATGAAAATAGAGACAAAGATAATTTGAGCGTTTTGGTAGACGTATAAATTGGTCAAGTAAGTGTCTTATCACTTACCAACGTCTGCGGGAGTCAGCTGGGAACCGCTAACTGAAAATAAAATAGGTACATCATGACACTATTGTAGTTTGTCAATATTTGACGCATGTCTTAGTAGCTATGACTTGAATATCTTCATTGGGTGACATTGTTTTGAACTTACTGACGGACATCTGTTTAACACCATCCGCAAGTACTGACAGTTGGGCGTTGGCACTTGTCACGGCATCTGAAATTTAAGTAAAGAGAACTGTGATTAAGTCGTCATTCCGCGATGCTCGACTCGCTTGAGCTGAATTCGAACAACAAGTAAACATCTATCATTATCGAAAATCTCGGTATCTTTAACTCACTCTTGATGGCAACCTCGGTTGGAGCGATTCCTGAAACAAAAATCAGGATATCATGACAATACTTGACGAATCGAGGGGAACCTGACATGTTGAAAATAGTTTGAACATAAAATGTAGAGAATAAAATGGTTCCAAACAAAGAGCATAACGTTCAAAAAACCCATTTTATCTACATCGTGATGACGTACGGTTACTTCTTATTTTTAACGATTCAATGAATCTTACCACCTGCAGAACATACGTGCTACAAAATGTTAAGTGTGCTGTTAAATATTTCGTAACACAACACTTCAAAAGTTGATGTCTCTTGATATACATAAGGGGTATTCCATGCGAAGCGGGACAGGTTTCGGCCGAGGGTCGGCGAATTTGACGTCCGTCCAGAATCTCGTTTCTTACTACCTTGCAACGAGTTTTCCGGAGTTTTAGACCCTGATCGGTTTTTGATTGTCCGTGAGGCGCGATTGAAGGAATTTCCTTAAGGTCTACTCGATTTGCTTGAAAATTTTACTGAACATCACCGCTTCGCATGGAATACCCCATAAGTTCGACGAATGGTCGATTTTCCACTTCAGTACCATTTTACGGTTTTAAATTTTACTTCCTGTGATACTAAAATGTAGGCATAACGATTCGATAAGTCTGCAGAATAATTGCTGCAAAATAAGTATCCGTACATAAAAAGTAGATGGGATTTAATCGCATTTCGAGACAGACTGCCCACTTCATGGGAGTCCCGATTGTTGGCTTTTCTTTAGTGTCATGTTTTTCATCAAATTTTGTGGCCAAGTTCATGCGTCAAATTTTGTTGCCAAGTTCATGCGTGAAAGGTTATAGTTCCAATCTGACAGCTTTGTAATTCCATGTTATTTTTAAGTTTTTAATTAGTCTGAGAGGCATATCCGATTGCCGCGACCGTTGCGAGATTCTTTTCAGTTGCTAACAATATAAAGTTTTGTCGAGCTGTTCGTCCCCGTGTGTAATTGCTGCGTTTCACGTAACTCTAAGCTGTTGCTTGAGGGTTGTGGCTGTATTTTCAGGAAAATTTTCTGGTGAAAAAGTTATCTATTGGGTAATTTTTTAATATGACAAAAAGAGAACATATTACACATTTTAGTCCGTATTACCACGTAAAGACAACTGGTTGAAATAAAAAAAAGGGGGGAAAATACAAATCAGGAAAAACAGATGAATCCGGAGGTTGCGAAATATATTTTACTAAGAGAGAATGAAAATCATTTTTTTATTAAAACAATACGAGGGTTAATCAATCAAGGAAACAAGATATTTTCTGACTACAGTCGGGGAAGACAATGCACAGCTAAACGCTGCTACAGCGGTGTTAATGTCTTTGTAAATATAACGAATCCACTATATTGGACAAGTCGAACTATTGACGGCCTTCTTAAAATAGCAGATAAACTGTATATCAGTAGCAGGATCGCACGTCATGAAGTTCATACGAACACAATAAATCCAGAATACTTGGATTGTCATTAATTCAATAAGCCGTGAGTTAGAATTCGGAGATAATGTTTGCATGGCCATCGATTTGACGATAACAGTGAGATTGGTGTGCCCAATTTAAAAGGCGCGTTAGTTCATTGATTCGCGAGTTTTATGTGTGGTATACTAACGACGAACAGAATATCAGTTATAGCAATTGGAAAACTTGATAATCACATTTGATTCACATTCGAGAGATAATTTCGCGAAACCGTGTTTTGACGGAAAAGCTTGCTTAGTATCTATTGGTTGATTCAATACAATCATTATGCTTATTATCGAATAACTGTATTCCTGGAAGTAATCTACGTTTCGGTGAACAATATATGATTTAACGCCAGTCAGTATTACTATGAATGAAAATAATGGTACAGAATCAATTGAAAGAGGCAAATCAAGTTGTTTTGAATACATCACACAGCCAGATTTGAAAAAAGTCCGTTCGATCAAAAATGACGTCACAAGTTCAAATATCAATGTTGAAAGTCAGCGAACAATATAGGAGAAATATGACTTGCTAAAAGAGGAGAAAAAAAGTTTCTCGACAACAATATCGTCAAAGAGTAAAAAAAAGATTCGTTACAGAACAAAATAGAGTAATAAATTCATCACAAAACAGGCTGAATATTGGGATTGAGAATTTCAAATACAAAAAATTATTTTACAGATTCGACACCAATCGTTCAAAGTACAGAGAGAGACAGAAGTAACATTGCTCTTTTAACGGACGAAGAGAGGTTAGATAACATTGAGCCTTTTCTTGATTCAAATTGCGAAAAATTAAGTACATTAATTGAGTCAATGAAAGTTTCGTGCACTAAATGTGGTGCTAAACATTTCAGAGGAGAAGTGCAGTCGAACAAACTATCATTCGGAAACTGTTGTGCTCACGGAGAAGAATATCTAGACAATTTACCAAACCCTCTTCGTGAATTAGAAGAACTATTCGATGGTACACATCCTAATTCGAATGATTCCTTCGAACGTATTCGGTACTATAATAACTCCTAATCTTTTGCATCTTCTGATGCTATCTTAGTAAACTTGCGAAAATAGTATGAAATAATAATTGAATAAATAATTATCAGAAATAAAAAACAATCAACAATCAAAAAGAGCGCGCGAAGGGCGCTGTAAATCTAGTACTGTTAAATATTTCGAGACACAATACTTGAAAAATTGATTGCTTTCGATATACGTCCATGAGTTCTAGTTTGGCTGTTGGAATTGGAGTCAAGAATTCAATATTGTATCCTTGCTGTATCGAGAATATTTTACTCCTTGATGCAAAAATATTTCTACGATTATCTACAAAACAGGTTTTTTTTCACCTGTTGATGATGTGTGCGTCTGAATAATTGCAATGCTGACGTGGAAGCTATCGAACCACTTGACCCTTGATTAGTTTTTTTTTTACGTTGTTCTCACTTATATGTATGGGGCATTCCACGCCAGCTCGACCAGTAATAAACCCGACCATCTCAAAATCATCCCATATTTTTTTCTAACATTCTACTCAGTAATAAACGCGTCCTAATTTATTTTTTATTTTTTTAACAAACCGTTAATTTGTTATGAATTTTTGAAGTTGATCGAGAATCCCCCTCTTTAAAAATCTGAGAAAATTCTCAAAAATCCAGTGGGTGATATAAAACAGCCCCCGTTTAGGAAAACGTGGGCCGAATTTATTTTCAATTTTTTTTCACTCAATTCGGAATTTTCTCATGGATAGAATCAGGGATAGAATGTTGAGTATCAAATACGTTTGCCTAACTGGAGGCTAAGGAAATAGAGCAATTTATGAAAGCCTAATTGGAATTTGGTTTGTAACAAACGATAGATCTCAGTATGACAATTATATTTCTAATGGTACGATTGTTTTCAACTCACTTTGGGCAAGCTTGAAAGCAGCATTCAACACCGCATCGATTTCGACCGGTACTGTGACCAATAACTTAGTTACTTTGGCCATAGTATCTGTGATCCTAGTGCCGGAAGCTGGAAATTGAAAATTGAAATCGAAAGAATACCTCAATAATTTAGACAATTTTCAAGTGCTTGATGCGCAATATTCTAGATGGGCACAATCGTCTTCAACTCACGTCCGGCTTTCGCTCTACTACTGTCCAAATCGGCTACGACTTTTTCAGTTACTGGTTGGAGTAAAGCTGAAATTGGAATATACAGAGGTTATGATCAAGTCGTCTTCGACTCTCACTCAGTTCTAACAACAGCTGGATGAACAGCAAGCTAGGCTTGATGTATTTTTCGAATGAGTGTCACTCACTCCGGAATCTGGCAGACATTTGTAATTCGGTTCCTGAAAATAAAATATGTGTATGATGATAAAGTGGAAATTCACCAATTGACGCATGATATAACGGCAATGAGTGAAAGATAATGAAATACGAAGAGTTGAAATAGGAAATGTCGATCGATCTACGATAAAATTTGATCGGAATCAATTAAAACAATTCCTCGACTTCACCCTGATATGTGAAGCGAACAGTAGATCACAAAAACATTTCGCGTGTCTGATGGCATAAGGTCGTAAGCGCCAAAAACGCGATTCTTGGTAGCAAAAGGTTGTATAATTTTTTTTTCACGCCATTCGCTCTGAAAACGGCCAATTAATTGAAATTACGAGATCGAAAAATGTAAGTGCCGAAGTTCGTAAGTTTGGCGGATACGTCGTTCTTTCATTACAATTTTTAAGGAAAAATAAAAACCAACGTAAAGGCGAAACGTCGTGAGCGCCATTTTTTTCATAATTTCTTATGATTTTTCCAAATAGTTGTAAAAACTCGTGAAACGCAAAGAAAAATCGAAATCGACGTTGTTTCGAAAAATTCGATAATAAAAATCGCAGTTAAAAGCCGGTCGTATCCTCCCAACTTACAACCTTTCGCACTTACATTTTTGGATCTCGTAATTTCAATTGATCTATACGTTTCGAACGTTTTCAGAGCGATTGGCGTGAAATTATACGACTTTATGCCATTACAAACAGCAAAACGTCGTATAATGGCGCTTACGTGCTTATGTCATTAGACACGCGATTTTTGAAGGGTAAAGTCGTCTTCAACTCACCCATGCGACGCTTCAGGAAATCAGCTACAGTGTTTTCGAGATAGTTTCCGATTCTCATTACAGAATCTGGAATGAAAATACAGACAAAGATAATTTGAGCGTTTTGGTCGACGTATAAATTGGTCATGTAAGTGTATCCACTCATAACTCACTAGCGTCTGCGGTCACCTGGGATTCCCTATCTGAAAATAAAATAGGTACATCATGATGACACTATTGTAGTTGGTCAATATTTGACACATGTCTTAGTTGCTATGACTTGAATATCTTCATTGGGTGACATTGTTTTGAACTTACTGGCGGAGATCTGTTTAACAAAATCCGCAATTTCTGACAGTTGGGCTTTGACGTTTGCCACGGCATCTGAAATTTAAGTAAAGAGGACTGTGATTAAGGATGTATTGGCTGTACAGTCCCAACCACGTTGACCTTCGTCGACAATTATTGCATACTTCAAGATAAGACAAGAATCTGAAAAAAATCAACCACAATCAAGACGATAGTGATATTCATTTACATCATTAATAATTTCCAAAATTTATCAACAAATTGTTTGAACAAAACATTGTTTAACAAATTTGTCGGTGACGTCATTTTTTTTCATGTCAAACAAATTCGTTCATCTTTTTGAATACACATGAATTTTTTAAGAATTTTCTCATATCTTCGAAATTCCCGTTGTCGAACATTTTTACCGTTTTGTGAAGGCTGTAACTACGGAACTATTCGTTACATGCTCCGCAAACTTTGGAATTGTAATCTACATCGTGTTCATGAGAACATATGCAAAATTCAAGATTTTTCCTCCATTTTTGAAAATTTAAAATTTTTGAAAACGAGAATTCAAACAAAATCTGAAAATTCCTCAAAAATTCACGTGTATTCAGAAAGATCAACAAATTTGTTTGTCATGAAAAAAAAATTACGTCACCGTCCAATTTGTTAGACAATGTTTTGTTTAAACAATTTGTTGATAACTTTTGGGAATTATTAGAATTGAAAATGAATATCATCATTGTCTTGATTGTGGTTGATTTTTTTCAGATTTTTATCTTATCTCGAAGTATGCAATAATTGTCGACGAAGGTCAACGTGGTTGGGAGTGTACAGCCAATACATCCTTACAGTCTGAGAGCCCACGACGCTAGGTATATCACGAACGGGAGGCCGTTTCAAAATGACATGACGTAATTCAGCGTGACCCGCCTGACATGGAATCGAAGCTGTGCCGGGTTGAAGCCTGAGCCGATTAGCCGTAATTAATAAAAATTCGTGCTTTGTTTTTGTAATGTCCACCACTTCGAGGCGGCCACAAAAAACCTGTTTCAGATGATATCTAGCAACAAATACTGTCGGGAATAATCACTGTGCCAACCCCATATCTGCCCCTAACCCCGGCCCAATTAATTCGAAGGGGTTCTAAAAAACAGTTAACTACCTTTTCACGGAGGCAAAAAAAAAAACCTTAGCAAAAATTGAAGATTAGGATTAGCTTTCAACGAAAATTCAACTGTGCCAGCTTTCCTCTTGACCCTAACCCTCGGCACAGCGAGGAAAACCCGGCCTTGCTCCGAGCCTCCTTCTGTCGCAACGCTCGTGACATGGCCAATCCAACGCTGGTTTTTCAGCAAAATCATTTGGTTTTCGACACAACATTATTATTGAATGCATGTGGCACTGCCAGCAATGTTCGTGAATGAGTTTCGAGCCGTCTGATTATATAAAAATTGATTGTTTTAGTTTTTCTCGATCCTTTCAACGGGGAAAAAAAAAAACTTTCTGCGTAATATGAACAGGAAGAAAATGTTGTTAGAGACTTCCATAAATAAATTCTTATGTAAAAAAATGTTCCTACGTATTCACCTGAAAAGAAAATGCATCTTTGTAACATTTATAACAATAGGTTAATTTCATATTTCAGTTTAGTTGTATGTATGTTGTATAAACTTATACACATACCAATATATCTTTGACTCATTGCTTCTTCATTCTATCACCTTCAATGTTTGCAATCTTCCGGCGACTCTACGATGGAAACGAAGGAGTACTCAAAAAACATTCCTGTCACGATCATACAATAAAAGTGAAAAAGACAAGAAAGGAAAATTGACCTATGCATTATCGCGGATTTACGTGGCCAAAAATTTATTGATGGAAATCTCTAACAACAATTTCTTTGTGTTCATACGCAGAAAGTATTTTTTTTCCCCCCCGTTGAAAGGATCGAGAAAAACTAAAACAATTAATTTTTATATGTATAATTAGATGGCTCAAAACTCATTTACGAACATTGCTGGCAGTGCCACATGCATTCAATAACGCTGTGTCGAAAACCAAATGATTTTTCTGAAAAACCAGCGTTGGATTGGCCATGTCACGAGCGGTGCAACAGAAGGACGCTCGGATCGTTGTTTTGAAGCTGTATCTGAAGCTGACATAGAGCCTTCAGTGACACGTACCTGATACATTTCGTTACTTTTGGTTTGCTGGGGAGCAAGGCCGGGTTTCCTTCGCTGTGCCGACGGTTAGGGTCAAGAGGAAAGCTGACACAGTTGAATTTTCGTTGAAAGCTAATCCTAATCTTCAATTTTTGTTGAGGTTTTTTTTGGCCTCCGTGAAAAGGTAGTTAACTGTTTTTTAGAACCCCTGTGAATCAACTGTGCTGGGGTTGGCGGCAGATATGGGGGTGGCACAGTGATTATTCCCGACAGTGTTTGTTGCTAAAAATCATCTGAAACAGGTTTTTTGTGGCCGCCTCGAAGTGGTAGACATTACAGAAAACAAAGCACGAATTTTTATTAATCACGGATAATCGGCTCAGGCTTCAACCCGGCACAGCTTCGATTCCATGTCGGGCGGGTCACGCTGAATTACGTCATGTCATTTTGAAAGGGCCTCCCGTTCGTGGTATACCTAGTGTCGTGGGCTCTCCTACATTAAGTCGTCATTCCGCGGTGCTCGACTCGCTTGAGCTAAATTCGAACAACAAGTGAATATCTGTCATTATCGAAAATCTCTGTATCTTTAACTCACCGTTGATGGCAGCATAGGTTGGATCGACTTCTGAAACAAAAATCAGGATATCATGACCACCTGCAGAATATACGCGCTACAAAATGTTAAGTGTTCTGTTAAATATTTCGTGACACAACACTTCAAAAGTTGATTGCTCTTGATATAGGTACATGAGTTCGAAGAATGGTCGATTTTCCACTTCAGTACCATTTTACGGTTTTAAATTTTACTTCCTGTGATACTAAAATGTAGGCATAACGATTCGATAAGTCTGCAGAATAATTGCTGCAAAATAAGTATACCGTTAAATATTTCGAGACACAATACTTTAAGAATTGATTCCGCGGTGCTCGACTCGCTTGAGCTAAATTGGAACAACAAGTGAATATCTGTCACTATCGAAAATCTCTGTATCTTTAACTCACTGATGATGGTGGCCTGGGTTGGGTGGGTTCCTGAAACAAAAATCAGGATATAATGACAATACTTGACGAATCGAGTGGAACCTGACATGTTGAACATGGTTTGAACATTCCGTGTAGCATAAAATGTAGAGAATGAAATGGTTCCAAACAAAGAGCATAACGTTCAAAAAACACATTTTATCTATATCTTGATGACGTACGCATAGTTTTTATTTTTAACGATTCAATGAATCTTACCACCTGCAGAACATACGTGCTACAAAATGTTAAGTGTTCTGTTAAATATTTCGTGACACAACACTTTAAAAGTTGATTGCTCTTGATATAGGTACATGAGTTCGACGAATGGTCGATCTTCCAGTTCAGTACCATTTTACGGTTTTAAATTTTACTTCCTGTGATACTAAAATGTAGGCATAACGATTCGATAAGTCTGCAGAATAATTGCTGCAAAATAAGTATACCGTTAAATATTTCGAGACACAATACTTGAAAAATTGATTCCGCGGTGCTCGACTCGCTTGAGCTAAATTTGAACAACAAGTGAATATCTGTCACTTTCGAAAATCTCTGTATGTTTAACTCACTGTTGATGGTAGCCTGGGTTGGGTGGGCTCCTGAAACAAAAATCAGGATATCATGACAATACTTCGACGGCAGTATGGAAGAACGTGACATCTCAAATTGTGCCAAAAGAACGTGACATATCCTATCCTTAAATACAGGAGATGTCACCTTCTTCTGGCACAATTTGAGATGTCACGTTCTTCCATACTGCCGTCGACTTGACGAAGCGAGTGGAACCTGACATGTTGAACATGGTTTGAACATTCTGTGTAGCATAAAATGTAGAGAATAAAATGGTTCCAAACAAAGAGCATAACGTTCAAAAAACACATTTTATCTATATTGTGATGACGTAGGGTAGACTGGAGACGGTTGTAACAGGGTACGGTCGTAACATTGTTAATATCTCTAAAACCAGGGGTAGGACATTTTTATACCGCCGCCTGATAATCCGTGCAAGTAGTCCGAACTAGCACATTAGTAGGTGGCGGTCCTCCGTGCAAAGCGGAAGTGGGTAGCGGGGCCCATTGTCATTTTCGGGCCTAAAGTAAGTTCTTACAATCTTAGTTAAACATCGATAAATAGACTTCTATGATAAATCTTCAATTTTTCTTTTGTTCATATGTTTCCTTGGCCAATTCTGTGTCAGTATTCACAGTATTTTGAGTTGATAGATTCGATAGAATAAATGAAATTTTGACTTGAATTAAAGAAACTCGTCTGGGGTCAGTTGTAGCAGTTGGTCAGGGGACATTGCAACCATTTGATGGCGGATGATTACAGCTAACAGCAGTCCTTCTCCTTCTTTTATGCAGGCATTATCGTAGTTTATGTTATGAAATAATAATAATAATATTAAAAAACATTATATTTATAAGATTTCATCCAAACGAAAATATTCGGCCATCAAGAGGTGATGAAAAGTTATTTTTATATTTTTTAGTTCCTGAAACACGTACCCCTTATGGGAATGTCTGATATTAATCATCAAAATCCTGTTAAATAATCTAATTTTGTTAAAAAATCTTGTGTTACAACTCACCCTGGGTTTGGGGTCAGTTGTCACACTTTTCCGATTTTTTTTGACAGGCTCATACTTTTTTTCTATTTATGCTAAAGAGTCCCATACTTAGCGCCACTTTGTCAGCAATTGAATGCTCTTTGCTATGGTATTTGGAACATTGATGTGTTCACTGTAGTTTGAGCTCAGTGAGGGCAAAACCGAAAAATGTTACAACCGTCCCCAGTCTACCCTACGCATAGTTTTTATCTTTATATAACGATTCATTGAATCTTACCACCTGCAGAACACACGTGCTAAAAATGTTAAGTGTGCTGTTAAATATTTCGTGACACAACACTTTAAAAGTTGATTGCTCATGATATACATAAGTTCGACGAATGGTCGATTTTCCACTTCAGTACCATTTTACGGTTTTAAATCTTACTTCCTGTGATACTAAAATGTAGGTATAACGATTCGATAAGTCTGCAGAATAATTGTTGCAAAATAAGTATACTGTTAAATATTTCGAGACACAATACTTGAAAAATTGATTGCTTTCGATACACGTCCATGAGTTCTAGTTTGGCTGTTGGAATTGAAATCAAGAGTTCAATATTGTATCCTTGCTGTATCGAGAAGCAAACATATGTCTACGTTTATCGACAAAACAGGTTTTTTTTCACCTGTTGATGATGCGTGTGTCTGAATAATTGCAATGCTGACGTGGAACCTATCGAACCACTTGACTCTTGATTAGTTTTTTTTTTTTTTACGTTATTCTCACTTATATGTTTGGGGCATTCCACGCCAACTCGACCAGTAATAAACCCCAACCATCTCAAAACCATCCCATGATTTTTTCTAACATTCTACTCAGTAATAAACGCATCCTACATTTTTTTTTTACAAACCTTTAATTTGTTAGGAATTTTTCAAGTTGAATGAGGATGCCCCTTTTTAAAAATCTAAAAATTTTTCAAAAATCCAGTGGATAACATAAAACAGCCCTCGTTTAGGAAAACTTGAGCCGAATTTTTTTTCAATTTTTTTTTCACTTAATTCGGAATTTTCTCATTTTTGAAACTGTATTTATCTAACACAGGATCAAATTTAAAGCGTCAAACAAGGATCAATTTATGGTTCGTATAGTCCGATATCATCACCATCATAAGGATCAATTTACTCGGAAACGTTCGTTTTAACCATTTATTACCCTTATTTGTCGCTGACCATTTGATCCTGTGTTTATATCAGTTTTTGAAATGAGAAAATTCCGAATTGAGGGGAGAAAAATGTAAAAAAATTCGGCCCACGTTTTCCTGATCGGGGGCTGTTTTGTGTCATCCACTGGATTTTTGAGAATTTTTTCAGATTTTAACAAGGGGGATTCTCAATCAATTTCAGAAATTCATTACAAATTAACGTTAAGTTAACAAATTAACAAATTAATAAGATAGCGAACGATAGAGTCACCAAAAACATTACAAATTAACGGTTTGTTAAAAAAAAATCTGAAAAAATGTAGGACGCGTTTTTTACTGAGTAGAATGTTAGAAAAAAACATGGAATGATTTTTAGATTGTCGGGGTTTAACACTGGTCGAGTTGGCGTGGAATGCCCCATATGTATTTTCTAGCGCACCTGATTGAAATAAGTATAAGTGAGGTTTCGTTGTATTGGAAAATAGATCAGTATCTGCAACTTACCGCTCGCAACACCCACGCACATCAACGAGGCGACGAGAAGACAGACGATCTTGTTCATGTTGAAGGTAGCCACTTACTTCGTTAGACATAGGTTTCTGATTAGAATTCATTCGATCCGTCGTATTTATACACAGTAGAGAGACCTCCTACCACGTCGACAACAGAGCATGCTGGAGTCAGGCTTTACCCACCGTACCCGGTATTCACTTGTTTTTACTGATATCAAAGCTTCCGCGTCACGAACGCGAAGGCTATAATTACGAAGGCCATGGGGCAACGGAATTTCGAAATCTGTTGAATTGTCAAAGAAAAAGCGTTATCAAAATGAATAAATGGTGCAATAAAGAAAACTTGAGTGATATTCATTTTATTCTTATCACGAATATATTTCACAATGTTGGTGTTCTGCTCGTGGAACGTGGCTAAAAAAAAGTGAAGTAAGTTTTCGACCATATTTGGTACGGAGCTTTTGTTTCATTGACTAAGTTCTCTGAGGATATCAGGCGGGAGCCCCATGATGACTATAAATTTCATCGAAATATGGCATGAAATTGTAAAATCTATTGGCAAAGTGATCGTGACGTCAGAAGGGATGAGACTAACTTAGGAACTTGGAAATTACGAAGAGTGGGAAATTTGAGGATAGAGCAAATTGAACCGATAATCTTCTGAACGGTCTCTTCAAAAGATGCTCAAAAGTGCCAAAAATGTTGAAACCAACACAGAAATTGACGGATTCCATACAGTCACTTGTAAAATATATTTTCTTCAGTATGAAGCGATGCTTCAGCATCAATCAAACTCACAGAACCTATGAGTCATATCATCCTACATACGGTGGGAAATATTTATTGGGAAAAGTAGTTTCATTTTTAAGAAAATGAGTTTTTCCGATTTTCAAGATAATGTCACGTCTGGTCCCACGGTCCATACGACGCCTACCCTCACACACTCTCTCACACACACGCACTTAGACTTAGACTTAGACTTAGACTTAGTTAACTAGATCTTAGAATATCTGCACCCCGCTATCTTACTCTTTTCGCATAAGCCTGACGGCGCATCACCCGATACTTCGCGTACCGTGGGATAGCTTGGTCAGTCTTATGCACTCCCCTCACCCTTCCCGCTGGCTTCTTCAGTCTTGACTGAATTAGCTGGACTCACTTCTGGAACTACTCTCTTAGGAATAAGAACTGTTGTACTCTCTTTTAAATCACTTGTCTGAATAAATCTGTTGAATATATAATCACTTCTGTTCTACGCTGGATACTCTTATTGAAATATCGCCCGCTTCACACCTTCGGTGTACTTTTATGTATTTTACACGGGATTGAACCCATATAAAATACTTGACTTGCTTAGGCTTGTTACACTGGTGGCAGCGGTCTTGTTACACTGGTGGCAGCGGTGTTCCCCGTGACGAAGTTTAAAAAAGTGAGAAGGTGATTCAGTGAAAAGAGTTTGATTAGTTAGCAACAATCTGGAAACGGCCAATCCGGAAAACGACTAACTAGCGCGCAGCGTATTCGAAAGGCCTAGCCAAAGGAAGAGATCAACGATACGACAGACGCATTCGCCAAAACAAGTGTTTTTAATTAAGTGCAACAATATATCGACGCGTGAAAAGTGCACCAGAAGTCAACCATCAGCACACCGTCGATAAAAACTAGTTTTAACAATAATTAATAATCAATAAATCATAAAATAATAATAAACCTCGCAACCATAAGACGACGGAAGATAAAATTATAATAAATACCTCGCATTCTCAATAAGACGACGGAAGATAAAATTATATAATAATAATAAGTGCTCCCGCAGTGAACACATAAAACGACGAGACAACCTGCCGAAATAACGCAGCGATAATTAAATAATAATACATACCTCGCAACCATAAGACGACGGAAAATAAAATAATAAATACCTCGCAACCATAAGACGACGGAAGTTAAAATAATAAATACCTCGCATTCTCAATAAGACGACGGAATATTAATCATTAAGAAATTCAAGTGAACAGTGATTCATAAAAATTTGTGCTCTCGCAACACACGTAAGACGACGAGACTAACCTGCCAATCAGACGCAGCGATAACCATTGAAAATTAAATCTCTCGCAAACATAAGACGACGAGAATTTAATAACTAATCGAAGACTGAAAATTAATCGAGTCATTCGAAACCAAAAATCTCCACACCGAACGAGCCCCGGTATCCTGAGCGAACGAGAGAAGCAGATAAGGACGACATCAATCCGACGCAGAGCCCACCTGTACCCCGTCGCTAGCCGTCGCTAGCCGCTGCAGCCGCCAGCCGTCATCGACGATCGCAGATCATCGCCCCACCACCCAGACCCCTTGTCTCGAAGAATTTTACATCAATCGCAACCATGCGATACCTCTTCGCAGCCCTCGCCATACTCAGCTCATTGTAAGTCTCCGAGATTCAATAGAAATTAATATTATTTTGTTTAGTTGTAATTAGTAAATAATTCAAGATGCCGGACTCAGCAGCATCTACTCCTTCATACTTGACAATCCAAGCAGTCGCCGCGTTGATTCCTAATTACAATGGTTCAAACATGACAGTAAAATCTTTCATAACAAAAGTCGAAAACGCGAAACGTTTAATCGCTCCACAGGATTTAGCCGTATTTACTGCGCTAGTCCGCTCCAAAGTTGACGGTGACGCAGAATTAGCACTGTCGGACAACCGTATTGACCATGTAAGCCACCTTCTGGCAGATTTGAAAAGAGCCTTTGGTCCGAAACAGCGCTTATCAGACGTTGAAATATCAATTGCAAGAGCTTGTCAAGCACGAAACGAGTCAGCATTAGAATATGGAAATAGAATAGAAAAACTCGTGCGCTCAGCTCACGAAATAATCGAGTCTCACGAATCAGCCGATGAAGCGGCAGTTTTAGTTAAGCATTTAAAACAAAATTCGATTTATTCGTTCATAAAAGGCTTAGCGGGCGAATTAGAGCTTAGGGTGTCTTATGAAAACCCAAGAACTCTAAGAGAGGCAATCGATCTGTCAGTAAGCGCAGAGAAAATTATTCAAGAAAGATTGCAATTAGTAAAATATGCTAGTGAAGAAACTAAGCAAGTAAGCGAACGTCGCTCAAATAACCATTCAAATCCATCACCGCAACGCGGCCCAGAAAATTTTTGCACATTTTGTAAAAGAAACAGCCATTCCACAGAGGAATGCAGATCAAGACAACGCAATTCAGAAATTTTTTGTACATTTTGCAACAGAAGCAGTCATTCCACTCAGGAATGCAGATCGAGACAGCGCACAAATATTCGGTCTTGTACATTTTGCAATAGGATTGGTCACACATATGAATTTTGTAACAGGAGAAATCTCAACAATCGGTACAACCCGCAAAATTCGGGATCTGATCAAGGTAATAACGGTAATCAAAGCCCCTTCAACCGTCAACAAAACCACCGCTCCTCCAACCGTAGACCCAACTACCAACAGTCCCAATCTCACAACCAGTCGCGTTACAATAATTACGACCAACAGTCCCAAGCAAATAATAAAAGACAGTTCAATAATTACCAACACCAGTCAAATCAATACGACCATCCACGGAACCGCAACAACCCTCCCCAACAACAAAATCACTCGCAGATCAGTTACACAAATTTAGGTCAGCCGGATGGGCAAGGCCAACAGCAATATCAAATGAATTCAGCTCAAAATGATACGCAAAATTTAAACGAGTACCGGGACCGCCGCGTGGACGCGTCGACAGCCCGTTCTTAAGTAAAGCGTCCGACAATTCCAAACAGCCATTGAACGGATCACCGATAATCGAGATCAATTCACCGCAAGTAATCGGAGACATTGCGAGATTAATAATTGACACAGGCGCCAACATAAATTTGATTAAAGCTAGAGTAATAAACAAAAAGTTTCAATGTCCGCCGACAGAAGTACGTGAAGTAAGCGGAGTAACTGATAAAGTAATGCAAACTATAGGAATTGTAAATCTAGATTTCGCAAACACGCGACACGAATTTCATTTAGTTGATGACAATTTCCCTATTAAAGAAGATGGTATATTGAGTTCCGAATTTTTCAGAAGCGAAAACGCCGTAATATGCTTCAAAAACAAACATCTCTTTTCCCGAAAAACAGGAGCCATTCCGTTGTCAAGCCGAGCTAAAAATCATCTTACACCCGCGTGTATACTAACAACGTCAGTAGGCGACACACCTAAAGTACACATACAAGCGCCTCAGCTGGCAAAGGAGATAAGCACACTCTTGGTCGACACCGGGTCAGACATAAATATAATCAGGCATAGCGCGTTACACCGAGACACACGTTTCAAAGCACCGAACAAAATTAAAATCACAGGTTCAACACCTGGTACAGTCGAAACGCAAGGCATTGTAGAAATCTTGATCGGAAATCGACTACAAGAATTCCACGTCGTAAACAATGCATTCCCTATCAAAGAAGACGGGATCCTAGGTGCACAATTTTTATGTAAAGAAAACGCGACTATTTCTTTCGAAACTAACACAGTAACTTCAGACATCTCAGAACCCTTAAAAATTTTAGACGAAAACGTAATCTTAATTCCAGCCAGAACCGCACAAGTCATTTCGATCAAAGTTGATAACCCGTCAATAAAAACAGGACTCCTCAGAAAACAGCATGTAGCCGACGGCATAAAGTTAGGCAAAGCTCTAGTGACGAACAGACACGGATTCGCATACGCGTACGTAATAAACACAAACGACGAAGCAGTTGAGATAAAGAGACCGACGGTAACTCTAGAAGAAGTCAACGAACCTACAGACACGGAGTACACGTCCAATCCTCAGATCCTATTCACTACTAACACGCGTAAAATCAACAAAAATACAGACCCGCTTATCATTGCTCCTAATCACGGCTCAAAACGTCTAGAAATTTTGAAAGAAAACTTACGACTCAAACATTGCAATAAAGAAGAAAAGAAAGCAGCATTAGATCTTGCAGTAGAATATAACCACCTATTTCATTTACCTGGAGATAAATTAGGTCACACACATCTGGTAAGTCACAAGATACCTACGACAGACGAGATCCCTGTACATACGAAACAGTACAGATACCCTCCGGTACACAAAGAGGAAATTAAAAGACAGGTAACCAAACTCCTTGATCAGGGGATCATTAAAAATTCCTCATCACCCTACAATTTTCCTGTTTGCATTGTTCCTAAAAATCCTGACGCAAGTGGTGAAAAGAAATGGCGCATGGTTATCGATTTTCGCAAGCTAAATGAAAAAACCATCGGAGATGCCTACCCCCTGCCAAACATAACAGAAATATTAGATCAGCTAGGCTCCGCAAAATATTTCTCAACGTTTGATTTAGCTTCCGGGTTTCACCAAATTCCAATGCACCCAGACGATAGCGCGAAAACAGCTTTTTCCACACCTAACGGTCATTACGAGTATACGAGAATGCCCTTCGGTCTAAAGAATGCACCGTCTACCTTCCAACGTTTAATGGATCAAGTACTTATGGGTTTGCAAGGCAATGAAATGTTTGTTTATCTTGACGACTGTTTATGCTTCTGACGCGGGTGTTCGGATGGTTCACGAATACGTAGGTGAGGACTGGGAACAGTGGGTGCATTCACAGGTACTTCAAAGTCATCAACGGTGTTTTCCAATTAGTTTATTAGTCAACGTAGATAATAGAGCGAAGCTTATGTGGTGACGATCTCTGTCCGACTGACTCGAGGTACCAAGTGACCGAAGGGTGTCTCATTTTGACAACAAAAGACAGCGCTAGGTAAGTTTGAGAGGGCTAGCCTGAATCTATATGATTCTCTCTGTGGTGCTCGAACATACCGCCCACCTTGGCCTAATAGTTTAGGACAATGGAAAAGGAATACGGGGTTGTACCTTGGATCAGTCGAATCCCTTTGATTCTAATGCTAGAGACTTAATGCCAGCTTGGGCGCACACATAAAGAATTATCATCTAGTACTCGAGTAGGTATTTCATGCCCTAATACATGACTCTATTTTTTTGAACGTTAATCCTATATGGAGCAAATGTCTGAACATCTTGAATGTAACTTAGCTTAATACAATATACATATATGGTTTTTCTTTATACGGGTTGGTCGGCAGTCAGAAGTCGACACACACGTGTGACAGGCCTGGTGAGTGTGGACGTCGCTGTCTTTATAGTGACAACGCGCACTTCACCGTCTTTTCCTGGGTGACATTGCACAATTCGGCCAAGTTCCCACTTGCAAGGAGGCAATGTGTTATGTTTAATTATGACCAAGTCGTTCAATTGTATATTGGGATGTGTGCGTGACCATTTCGTTCGCTGCTGCAAGGTGTTTAGATAATCTGATACCCATATTTTCCAGAATTGGTGAACTCGCTGTTGGATCAGTTGCCAGCGGTTCAACCGATTTTCGTTAATGTCTAAGAGCGAACTTTCAGGTAGCGATGTGATGGGACCGCTAGCGAGAAAATGAGACGGAGTCAGCGGCGCGGTGTCTTCAGGATCCGCGGATAACGGTGATATAGGGCGCGAATTTAGACAGGCTTCGATTTGACAAAGAAGTGTCGTTAACTCCTCGAACGTGAGCGTTTGGTTTTGCAGGGTCCGACGGAGATGGTGTTTCACGCTCTTAACCCCGGCCTCCCATAGCCCACCGAAATGTGGGGCATTTGGAGGGATAAATTTCCATTGCACGCCATCCATCGCGAAGACGTCGTGCAACTCAGGACTAGTGGTTATTCGTTGAAACATCTGGCTTAGTTCACGATCCGCGCCTTGAAAGTTGGTTCCATTGTCACTGTAGACAACTTTTGGAAAGCCTCGGCGGCTTCCAAACCGACGGAACGCGGCTATGAATGCTTCCGTAGTACAATCGGACACGAGCTCTAGGTGTGTGGCACGAGTCGCGAAGCACACAAATACGCAAACGTATGCTTTTCCGCATTGAGCTTTTCGTAGCTTCGATACGCGGATGTTCATCGGGCCTGCATAATCGACTCCACAGTGAGTAAACGGGCGCGATACCGGAGTAACACGCGGATTGGGTAGATCGCTCATGAGCGGATTGAATGTCTGGGCACGCTGCCGGATGCAAACCGTGCAGTTCCGGATGCACTGCTTGATTTGCGTTCGCGCGTTTAAAATCCAGTATTCCTGGCGGAGTACGCGACCGGTAAGTTGGGCACCTCCATGGAGCGTGCGTAGATGCGCGTGTCGAATGATTAAGTCAGTGATATGATGTTTGGCGATTATTATCGGGTGCTTTTCAGCTTCGGCGAGTGGCGAATTCGCGAGTCGGCCTCGAACGATTAATAATCCGGTTGAGTTTAAGATCGGTGTGAGTCGGAGAAGGCTGCTAGACGCAGCAATCGGTTTTCCGCATGATATGGCGGTAATTTCAGGCGCGAATAGCTCGCGTTGCGCGGTTCGCAGCCAATGAAGTCGAGCTTGCGCTATGAAATCTACGGACTCAAGTTCCCGTAGGCGAGTGTCTAGTTGTCGATTACGAGCGCGCGTTACGCGAATCGGATTCTTCACGCGGATGCGAAGAGTATACGCGAATCGTAGACAGAGACCTGTGACTCGAATGAGGTTTGGCCAACTTGAAAATCGTTCCGCTATCGAAATGACCTCATGGCTAGGTGTCACCTGGTGGTGACATTGGACCCGTGTTTCCGCCGCGATTTGATGCCCATCGTTGTTTTGACAGGTACGCGGCCACTGCTCCGAATCTTGTATTAGCCACGGCGGGCCGGACCACCACAGAGGGTGGTTGACAAGTTCCGAGGAGAGAATGCCACGAGAAGCGCAGTCCGTGGGATTGCTCTTAGTCGGTAGATGTCTCCATGAGACGTTGGGCAAACGACTTATGATGTCGGATACTCTATTCGCGACGAATGTTTTCCAATGCGCGGGTGGCTTTTGCAACCAGGCAAGTACCACTGTTGAATCAGTCCAGGCGTACATGAGGGTAATGTGTATCGGTATAGCAGCGAGAACGTATTGTATACTCCGAGCGAGTAATGACGCGGCGCATAGTTCCAGGCGAGGAATACTTATAGTTTTCAAGGGAGCGACGCGCGACTTGGCGTAAACGAGAGTAGCAACCGTTCGATTCTGGGTAGTGACGCGGAGGTAAACTGCCGCGGCGTATGCGTGCGAGGACGCATCACAAAACCCATGCAGCTGCACAGTGCATTGCTGGCTTGCGAAGTGAGTCCACCGGGGGATAGACACGCGATTCAGAGACTGGAGATCTGCAAAATAGGTCTGCCATTTTTGAAGAATCTGATCCGGGAGTTCTTCGTCCCAGTCAGTACCTACGAGCCACAATTCCTGCATAATGATTTTCGCGTGAACGGTGACAGGAGTAAGAAGGCCCATAGGATCGTACATGCGCGCGATGGTCGATAATACGTCTCGTTTAGAGACGGAACTAGTGGAGTTTAGATCCACTTTAATGGAAAACGCGTCGGTTTGAGGGTCCCAGTACAATCCGAGTACCTTGATGGACTCAGACTCGGGGGATTCATGGAACTGAAGGTCCTTAGGATTCATCGATGACTCTGGTAGAAGAGAAGGTTCCGTGCCTCCCCATTTACTAAGCGAGAACCCGGCTCTAGCTAAGAGTTGGATGAGTTGACTTTTAGCCTCGGCTAAAGACTCGACATTATCTGCCCCGAAAAGTACGTCATCGACGTAGAAATTTTCTTGCAGGATTTTAGCACCAATCGGGAACGCGTTCCCTTCGTCGAGGGCGAGTTGTTTCAGAACTCGAAGCGCGAGAAATGGGGCTGATGCCGTTCCGTATGTGACGGTCAGCAGCCGATAGACTGAAAATTCAGTATCGAGCGAATGTCTATACACGATCTGTTGATAATCGGCATCGCGGCGATCGATTTTAATTTGTCGATACATCTTGCAGATGTCAGCGCATAATACTACGCGATGCATACGCCAACGCAACATGATGACCGGTAGTTCGACTTGAAGCTTCGGACCGACGAGAAGATGGGAATTGAGTGACAACCCATTAGACGTCGTGCTAGACGCATTGAAAACGACGCGTAGTTTAGTAGAGGTCTCAGACTCTTTGATCACGGGATGATGCGGTAAATAGACCGATTGCGAGTTAGTTCCGGCATCCTCGCGAGGAACGAGTTCCATATGACCTAGAGTCTGATATTCAGTTAAGAAATCGGAATATAATTTTCGATGGGTCGGTTTAGATGAAAGTCGGTGCTCCAGTCGATGAGCTTGTTTTTTAGCAATTTCATACGAGGATCCGATGTCGATCGGAGGGCCGTGTTTGAACGGGAGTCGAACCACGTAGCGATGTGGTTCGACTGCGATATCGCGCGAATGAGTATCGATAAAATGGGACTCGCAATGAGCTTCGTCTTCGGTGAAGTGACGCTGACTTGGAATGTCTTCGTCTTCCCAAAATTTAGTTAAACGCGCGGATATTTGGCGGACATCGCAGCAGTGATGCACGTTTATAGTTCGCGTTAAGCTCGGACCTGCGTCGGGGACAGGACCGATTAGTACCCACCCAAAGATAGTTGCATGTGCTACCGGACCTCCTGATTGTCCTTTACAAAGTCCCTCTCGTATGAGAGATGAGTAAATGTCAGCACCCAGCAGCAGGTCGATTCGGTCTTGAGCGAACGGATTTGGGTCTGCAAGTTCTAATCCTTGCAAGTGGGGCCATGACCTCAATGCACCTTCCTTGATCTTAGGAGGTTGATACGACGTGATGGCCTGGCAGACGAGTGCGTCGACGCTGACTGTCACCTGCGGAAACACAATTGAATTAATACTGAGTCTCGTCTGCGCCTGAGCGACCGCTAGTAATGAGCCATTCAATCCCTCAAGTCTAGTTTTGATTTTAGTTCTGGGTAAACGTAAATCTTGAGCAATCGTTTCTGAAATAATTGTATTCTCTGAGCACGGGTCAATGAGGGCTCGGACTATTCTCTTACGGTTATTGGCTCCATTGACTAACACTCGAACGGTGCCAAGCAGAACTGACTCACGTGGCTGAGCGACTTCTCTCGTCAAATGACAATTGGTAGTCGATGACATAGTGTTAGGTCGATCCTCCTGGTTCGATTCTAGATTTGAATTTGAGTCAAGTGACACTACATGGACACTTTGTGTGGCTACCGAGCTGGACTGCCCAGCGGTCGATTGAGCAGGGTGATTAGACGCGCCGTTATTACGGTGTAATAACGTGTGGTGCTTCCTTTGGCACTTGAAACATCGATGTTTGTTAGAGCAGGTTTGAGGTGCGTGTCCTACAATTAGACAATTAGCGCACAGTTTATTGTTGTTGACGAACTCAGTACGCTGCTCAATCGACTTGCCCTTGAAGTCGTCGCATCGTGCAACGATGTGATTCCCTTGACAGAATAGACATTTAACGTTAGAATTCGTGGTGACATGAGATCGTGCCGCTTTGTGCGGGTTGTTTGATTTGTTGGGTTTATCGGGAGTACCAGCAGTCGTGCCAATAGCCTCCAGAGCATGTATTTTGTTTACGATGAACTCTTCTAGTGATTCGAAGGTCGGATAAGCTGTTTTCGAGCCTAACGATAATTCCCACGCCTTGCGGGTGGATGTATCGAGCTTGTGTACCGTCACAAAAACTAAAATATGGTTCCACTGCTCAGTCGGGCAGTCCATATTTTTCAATGCATCGATGGATGATTTTATCTGGTTAAAAACGCGTCTGAGCTCTTTGGCCGACTCTTGGTTTACAGACTCCACATTCATTAAGTTTTCGAGTAGTGTAGAGATTATGATTCGATCGTTGTCATAGCGAGTTAATAACGCTTGCCAAGCAGAGGGGTAGTTAGCGTCAGTGATGCTGACTGATTGTAAGAGCGTATGAGCTTCCCCATCCAGCACGGACTTGAGATATTGTAGTTTTTGAACGTTACTAATCTGTGCATGATTATGGACCAAGACTCTAAAGAGATCGCGAAAACTTGGCCAATTTTTGTATGTGCCGTCAAATCGTGGTAAATCTATTTTTGGTAACCTGATTTGCTGGGGTGTAATCGCTGCTGGAAGCTGGACACCTGGTGATGGTGGTTGGCTGGCCATGGAAGTCTCGGCGCTAGCGGGTGGCGGAGTGAGTTCAGCGATTAGGTTGCTGATGTAGTCGCTGGTGTTAAGGTAGACGTCTTCCGTCGCGGGGAATTGTCCAGCGGTGAAGTACTCGTAGCTGGCACGTTCTTCGGGGGTTGAAGCTCCATACAGCTTCCCATGTAGTTGCTGGCATTTGGCCCAATTGGTATCCAGGATGGATAAGCGCTTTTGCGCGATGGCCAGGGTTATGTTGTTTCTACCGACTTTACGTAGATTCTCTTGGGCACGGCCGATCGACCGTATGACTGCGATCTGTTCGCACAGTAGCTCGGTTAGCAGCACGTTTGTTACGGTCGGTGGTTCCGTCGACTCGGTAGGCATGATGTCGCTTTCGGTGGTCGAATTTTGGTTGGATTCGGACACCCTATGTATTCGATAGAATAATGACACCCTGTGTATTCATTTGAATTGGTCACTTCGTTTTGTTGGCGAAGGATTAGCACTTGTCGCACTGTTGTTATTCGGCGTATAGTTCGACCGAATAGTCTTCGTGTTGACTCTTCAAGCGTCTCAATGGTATGGGAGCGAGAGAGATGATCGTGGCTGTAGCGCGACGTTCGATGTGTCGGACAGAGACAATATGTTGATATCGCTCGGACCGTGCCTAGCAACACGGTATCTAGAACCGATGCGGTGAGTACAGGTGTACTGAGAGCGAGACAGTCTAACACAGAGGCAACCGGTATGAGTGAGATGACCGGCGTTCGACACTGCGTCTTGATCGCTCTCGAATTAGACGTGCGATTTTTACCGATAGTTTTTCGGCAATCACAGTCGTAGTCACAGTTTGTACTTTTCCGATGCACTTTCTTCCACAGATCACACACGACTCGGAACCGAATCCGGCTCGAAGGACCAAATTATGTTTATGCTTCTGACGCGGGTGTTCGGATGGTTCACGAATACGTAGGTGAGGACTGGGAACAGTGGGTGCATTCACAGGTACTTCAAAGTCATCAACGGTGTTTTCCAATTAGTTTATTAGTCAACGTAGATAATAGAGCGAAGCTTATGTGGTGACGATCTCTGTCCGACTGACTCGAGGTACCAAGTGACCGAAGGGTGTCTCATTTTGACAACAAAAGACAGCGCTAGGTAAGTTTGAGAGGGCTAGCCTGAATCTATATGATTCTCTCTGTGGTGCTCGAACAACGACATTGTAATCTACGCGAGATCACTAGAAGAACACGCGATAAAATTCAAAAAGCTAATGACACGATTATCCGACGCCGGACTCAAGCTGCAACCCGATAAATGTGAATTTTTAAGAAAAGAAGTCGCCTATTTAGGTCATATCATTTCTCGCGAAGGCGTCAGACCAAATCCAAAAACTTTAGCTGCAATCAGAGATTACCCTCAACCGACAAACGCGACGAAAATCAAAGAATTTTTAGGACTAGTAGGTTATTATCGGAGATTCGTACCAAACATGGCGGAAATCGCGAAATGCCTCACTAACTTGTTAAAAAAAGACACTCCTTTTATCTGGACTTCTGAACACCAGCTTGCATTCGAAACCCTACGCGACTACCTCTGCAAAGAGCCAATTTTACAATATCCAGACTTTAGCAAACCATTCATAATAACATCCGACGCCTCAAAATACGCTCTAGGGGCAGTGCTCAGTCAAGGAAAGATAGGCGAAGATTTACCGGTTGCCTACGCATCCAGATCACTACAAAAAGCAGAGATAAACTACTCAACAACAGATAAAGAACTGCTCGCGGTCGTATTCGCGTTGAAACAATTCAGACCATACGTCTACGGTAGACAATTTACGTTGGTAACGGACCACAAGCCGCTAACTTGGTTAAGAAGCATGGTAGACCCGTCATCACGACTACACGAGTGGAAAATATTTATCGGTCAATACACGTGCGATATAGTACACAAACCGGGCAAATTAAACACGAACGCGGACGCACTTTCAAGAAACCCCGTGCCCGATACAGCTCAAGTATTGCCAACCGAATCAAAACGTCACAGAAGCACGGACGAGTACTCTACGAACCCCGCGCCAAATAAACGACCTAGAGAAAATCAGTCAGAAGACATAGCAGAAGTAGGAATCATCACAGATTCAAGTTTTTCAGACGACTCTGACGTAGAAATGTCATGGCAAAATCCAATATCGGTCAAACGTAAAATAAATACAGAGTCCAGTAACAGCACAGAACCGCGAAGAAAAGTATTAGCCCACAAGCCCGACAGTTCAGATTCCACATACGACGCCGACGACGAAGACGGAGTAGGTCCAAGTGTAGCAACCCGACACGTCGAGAACACCGACACAACCAACACACTGCCGACAATACAACTAGACAATAACCCAAGTACAAGCACAGACCGTAACACAGATGAGAGAGACGCAATAGACAAATATTTGGACAAATTATTAGAAGAAGCTCAGAGACCAAAAAGAGTAAAAAATATTCCACCTAAATTCCTCGCAACTAAAAGACATCGCGAAACAGAATCCTCTAGCAATCCTGCACCGCGGCAGAGAATAAATAAAAACAATTATCCAGAACCCTCAGACGATTCTGATGATCAAATAAAAATACCAAAGAATCCTTCTGATTCTAGTCAAAAACTTTCGAAGAAACGTGCGGAACATACCTCAAAATCTAAGCCAAAATTGTCCCCTTCGAAACGCTACGCTAAAAAGAAAAACCTAAAACACAATGGGTTGCCACAGAACACTCAACCGAGTGCCATACCTTCTACTTCGCGAAATCCCAATCCAGGAAGTACTCCACCGTTTGTAGAGTTCCTAAACGACTTAGATCATCTTCCGATAATTAGCAACCCTAATGTCACGGAAATTCAAGCAGATCTATTGAAGCAAAAAGATAATTTAGCACATTGTATCTCAGCGGACTGTACAACCTCGCTTGGTGTAGCAGCCCAGATGATAAGACAGGGACTCATACATAAAAAGAGATTGCAAGCAACGAATCCTGAGATCAGTGACGTCATTGCAGTAGCGTACCCTCGGCGTAACATTTACAACCTCGTCACGAAGGATAAACATTTCCATAAGCCGACAAACAAAACCATGTACGACACCTTGGTAAAACTAAAACTCGCATTAGTAGAAGACGGCAAGAAATCTATATCGATACCGAGACTAGGATGTGGACTAGACAAGCTCGATTGGAATTTGGTCAAAAATATGATAAAGTACATTTTTAAAGACACGGATATTAAAATCACGGTTTGCAATTTTGATCCCAAAACATCGCAAAAACACGATGACACATCAGATCAACAAACAAAACCCCCTCCTCGACCCCCTGACCCACGCGCAGCAATTCCAGCTCCTAACGCCTCACCTTCTCCTCGCACGACCACTCGCAAGTCCCCTCCACCTCGCAAGATCATACACCAGCCCCCTTCTCCGCCGGACAACTCAGCTGACGACCCTAGCCCAACACCTGACACCCATGCTCGCTTAGACACCGACGAGGATCACGACATACATACAGACGAACACGACATCAATTCAATTGATGAACGCGATACAAACCACGATAGTATTGATTCACCTATGGATATATCAGACAATCCTCGAACAGAACAATCAGATCCTTCGATGATAGTTTCAAGCGACCATAATCGTCCCGTCAACAAAGTACACAACCAAACTCAGTCCTACGAACGATTTGTTAATACTCTAGACGATATTGTTTCAATACCTAACGTCACACAATCCAGAGACGGAATTTTTATGTTAAAAGACAACTACGCTCACTTCATAACGGCAGACTCTCCTTGGACTGATGACATAGCGAAAAAACTGTTAGACGAGAACATGATAAAGAAAGAATCTTTCGACAGGCTAACTTTGAAGAAACCCGAAATATTCGGAACCAAATTCAAGAACAAACACATTTTCACATTAGTAATCAAAGACAAACGGACAGACAGAAGTAATTTGGAGGAACTTTTCAACATCCTTGCTCACTTGAAACGCATTCTTATCAGTAAAGACATTCGCTCCCTCGCATTTTCCAAAATTAACTCTGGACTAGAAGCCTTCAGATGGACAATAATCAAGAAACTTTTCTACTACATTTTTGCTGACTCAGACATTAATATCACACTCTGCACACACGAGACTACTGTACCAGACGTACAGTCAAGACCAGAAATTATCCGAGAATGTCACGAATCTCTCGTAGGCGGTCATAAAGGCGTAACAAAGACATACGAGCGAATTAGAGAAAAATACTATTGGCCAAATCTCAAAAGCCAAGTACAAGAGTTCATAAAAACTTGTGACAGTTGCCAGCGCAAAAAGCTCACGCGAATCAAAACTAGGCTACCTATGGTGATCACGGACACACCATCCGACGCGTTCGACAAAGTAGCCCTTGACATAGTAGGACCCCTACCAATCACGAAAAACAATAACCAATACCTACTGACGATCCAATGCAACCTAACAAAATACCTCGACGCCATACCTATCCCCGACTCAACAGCTCAAACAATAGGCTCAACTTTCGCAAAGGAATACATGACACGTTACGGCTCACCAAAGTCAATTCTCACAGACCAAGGACAAAACTTCCTTAGCAAAGTCTTTCGACAGATTTGTAAATTATTCAAGATTAAAAAGATCAAAACGACCCCCTACAGACCTCAGTCTAACGGCTCACTAGAACGTAGTCACATTTCGATAACAGAACACATAGCACACTACACCTCTCAAGGCAAAGACTGGGACGAGTTCATTAGATTCGCGATCTTTTCCTATAACACCGCAAAACATGAAGCAACAGGCTTCACACCACACGAACTAATCTTCGGTAAAATAGCGAGATCACCGACTGACACTACACCTACAGAAGCCACAACTAACACGTACGACGCATATCTGTTTGACCTGAAAGATAATTTACGCGGAGTTCGAAAAGAAGCCAAAAAGAATTCAGAAAAAGCAAAGCTGAGATCAAAACAATACTATGATAGGAACACAAACACACAAACATTCGAAGCCGGACAAAAAGTCTTTCTCATAAACGAAACACGCAAGAAATTCGACGACCACTACAAAGGACCCTTCGTAATTAAACAAATAATCAACAACATTAACGCAGAAATCTACCTGACTCCTAATAAAACCAAAGTCGTCCACCTAAACAAATTAAAATTAGCACACGAAACTCAGAACCAAGATTAAATTAATCCAAACCCTACTGGACACCAACATTTCCCTTTTAAATTTCAATTTCCATTACATAATCAAACAAATTCACGCACTTAAATACAACATTACACATACCAACAACAAAGTTCCTTTATATAGCGACCAAGAATGTATGAGAGTGAAAGAATGTATAGAATATTTGTGTATGATTGAAACTGTATGATGAGGTACCTCGTATAAATGAGAATGAATATTGGTATCGGATAAAGGAACACTCACATATTTAAAGCACACTTACTATAACATAATACATATCACTGAGCCAATCGTTCTTCTTCCTACCTAACACCCACATCCTAAATCCCACTAACTCTTAACACCAATCTCATAATTAACAATCTAACCACACACCTACCCTACAAGAAGTAACCAATAGAAACTTATTACACTGATGGCATTACACACACTATACATCGCTTACACCATGCACACGCCCACAGATGAAATCCTACCTAAATCCGCATCCTAAACCTTACTAATCCCTAACAACCCACCCAACAATTAATAAACTAACACAGTATCCCAAACTTACGGACTAAAAACACAAGTACGTACACACCACAGGAAAATCAAACTCATTAGAACAATTAAAAAAAATCAGTAATTTATTTCCACTCCCTTACCAAACACCTAGACACCCTATTTTATTTTAATTCTACTCTCCACATTACATGCGACAATCCCACACAAGCCCGAGTGACACTATCAGGGACAGGAATACTACACCTAGAAAAACACTGCAAAGCACACTCCAACACAGTCTCACTTGCGACTTCAAACACATACGTCTCATCAAAAAGACTCCAATACATCCCGGAATTCTCTCTCAATCTAACGAACATATACAATGATTTGAAACAAAACCACACGACAAATCTATCTGACATCCCAGTGTTCCACATATACAAACCCCTACACATCAACCAAGATGACTTGATAGCAAACGGAATAGCATTAGACGAGATAATAAAACAAGCTAACGAGATCGGAACACACCATAGAGACGCTCAAGAAACCAGCACACTCAAATCCACACTTACCTTCGCAGGCATAGGCATAGCTTCGCTCGGCGTCACATTCCTTTTGTATAAATTTTCAGCATTCAGCACCATTTTCAAAATTCTAAAATCTTGCTCTTGTTCCAAGAAACGCAGGCCACGCAAAACCCGACACGCGATTTACGATAAACCGGTACAATTGGAAATCATACATCCGACAACCAGAGAACTCCCACCCATCCCTAAAAATAAACTTAGCGACCTAGAAGCAGAATTATCACGCTTGAGTTCCGAATTAACAAAACGCCCTCGCCCCAAGGAATTACCGCCTCCCCTCCCTCGCGAAGAACCGGTAATCCAACACTTCCCAAGGACTCCCAAACAGAAATCCCGCACTTTCCGAATTTCTGATAGAATACCGACAAACGATCACCCATTACAGATACAAAGAGCTTATTACGTTCACAAGTGAACAACCGATTGCAAAATGTAGTAGATCTTTGCGACGCATTTTTGATCATTTTTCAATTTTTAGTTTAACAACACATTTTTATATATAAGCTTAGTATTACAATATTTACAATTAACAATTATTATACGTTTTTTATGCATTAAAACAAACCCCTCGAAGAAATATATTGTTATTATCCATTAGCCACAAAACCAAGAACATTTGTATCAAAATTATTCGAAACTTTAGAAACAACCCCCACCACTTCGAAATATTAATTACCCACCATTTCATTTCAAAAAAATAAGTATAATAATAAGACACATCTGTATTCACCAATATCCAATAAATAATTTGTTTTCTTTTCAACATCTACCACATAAGACCGATAACATTTGTATTTGACCAACAATATCCAATAAACCAATTTTCAAAAGCAAAGTTCACTAACCCGCTTAAACGCGCACTAACCCTAAGCGCATTTACCCTTAAGATCAATGCACCAAATTTTATCAATTCATATCCATAAGTAAATTTCAATCAATAGTTAACTTCATATGTCACACAAAAATTAAACACATTCACATTGTAAACCAAATTCACAACAACACAAACACCATTCAAAATCGAATCACCATTTCAAAATAATTTCCAAAATTTAAGTAATCATAAGAAAACATTGTAAACTAACCTTAAGCACATTTAAATTTAAGCTACATCATAATTGTAATCGAACCTTATTTTTTTAGTTTATACCTTCTTTACTTGAAACACATGCTTAACACCCTATGTTTCATCTAACGGGGGGGGTGTCACGTCTGGTCCCACGGTCCATACGACGCCTACCCTCACACACTCTCTCACACACACGCACTTAGACTTAGACTTAGACTTAGACTTAGTTAACTAGATCTTAGAATATCTGCACCCCGCTATCTTACTCTTTTCGCATAAGCCTGACGGCGCATCACCCGATACTTCGCGTACCGTGGGATAGCTTGGTCAGTCTTATGCACTCCCCTCACCCTTCCCGCTGGCTTCTTCAGTCTTGACTGAATTAGCTGGACTCACTTCTGGAACTACTCTCTTAGGAATAAGAACTGTTGTACTCTCTTTTAAATCACTCGTCTGAATAAATCTGTTGAATATATAATCACTTCTGTTCTACGCTGGATACTCTTATTGAAATATCGCCCGCTTCACACCTTCGGTGTACTTTTATGTATTTTACACGGGATTGAACCCATATAAAATACTTGACTTGCTTAGGCTTGTTACAATAATGCGCGTCATTCGGTTGATTTTCTGAATTATTTAAATCTCTCTTCGGATTTTGAGGGAATGCAAAGGGAAAAAAAATGCACAAAATGTGACAAAGAACGATGAAAGTAGAGGGGATGAGATGGTTCTGGACCTAGATCCCCTTACCGACATGTTACCGACCGAGGGTTCGCATCCGTGCTACTTACCTACAGTGGGTAAGTTACCCCACTGTTACCGACCGATGGTTCTATTTACCGACAGTGGCCCCGGTGCCCCCTGTTACCGGCCGATGGTTCGCTCTATTTACCGACAGATAGCATCCCTATTATAGTGGGCTACCCCCGGAGCATCCCAGTTACCGACCGATGGTTCCCGACAGATGGCGTCCCTAATTTCCCCGAGAGATGGCGCCCCCAATTGTTCATTTCCCAGATGGCGCCCCTAATTGTTCATTCCTCAGATGGCTTTTCTGGAAAATTTATTTCCCACGCGGGTGGCGGCAAAGATCAAAGGTTCTGTTTCCAAGAATTTTGGGTGAATTTTTTTCCCACGCGGGCGGCGGCAAACATCAAAGGTTTTGTTTCCAAGAATTTTTCCCCCACACATGCGGCGGGGATCAAAGGTTTTGTCTCTGATTTCCTTTCCCACGGTGATATCAAACGATTTTTCCAATTAACAACCTCAAGCCACACCTGCATGCGGCTTGAGTCAAAGGGAGGTGATATTTTCTCACCCCCCACACCCGATCCGCGATGTATAAAATCAGGAGCTCCCTCGAGCAACCATCACACAAGTTTTTTGACTTCGGGTCGAGTGCATCAACGCTGTGTCTCTGATCCAACGATTTCTCCAGAGCTACACGCTAAGAATCTCCACTGAAAAGTTCTACGGGCCGAGTATATCAACGTTGCGATTTCTCTGAAGCACTTGGCTGCAGATCTTCAGCAAAAGGTTCATGAATTCATATATCATTGATTATGTTGATTCATTTTTGTGTTAAATGAAATTTCATACTTTTATTTTTTCGACAGACAATGGATTTAACGATGCTTACCCAAACCACTCGTCTGGATGACTATCCGATGACTAAAAAGATGGCCGAACTCGAGATCGGCAAGAAGTATAGCATTACAGCTCTCAAACCAATGATCACAAAATTTGGAGCAGGGATCTTGGCAACCATCGATGACGAATTCACCGTTTTCCTGCCAAACAGGATTGCAAAGTATCTGGAGGCGAATCCTGCTCAGTTGACGATGATGAGTGATGCGGCGAAACAGAGGGATCTCCAGTTGAACTATCTTGGCGGCTCTTTCAACAAATGCGAGTTCTTTTCGGAAAAGGTAGACTTTCACTGCTTTTCTCTTGAATTTGATATTATCGAAACAATATGTTCATTATTGGTTTTTTCAGTCTGAAGCAATGGATTTCGGTGGAATCAATCATACCGGCTGCCTGAGCGACTTTTTACCAACAAAAAAGATGTCGGAGCTGGAGGTGAACAAGAAGTACGATGTGACGGGTATCAAAAGCGTCAAATCCAAATTCGGCTCGAGCATCCTGGTGGCGATAGAGTGGAAATTTACGGTATTTCTTCCCAAGAGAATCGCCAAAGTTCTCGAGCAGAACCTCGAGCAACTGGCCGCCATGAGTGATGCAATTGCAGAGAAACGCCTACAGCTCCACTATCTCGGCGGGGAGTTTGATAGATTTGAATTTTGCGATAAAGCATCAGCCTAAAAATGTCTAATAGTTGTATTGAAGTAAGTTTATAAAATGTAATGGAGAGGGGTGAATAAAAAATTATTAATCATATATATTGAATACATTTTATTGATCCACACATTATTACACTCTAATTAATATTAACTTAAACTAATTTTCTCACAACACCGCTAATCGGGTTGTAGTCGACGATGCGATCGTGTATAATCAGGCAGTAAGCCGAAGTATTTGGGGGCATGCTGGCACTAGTTTCAAATTCCAAACGAATATCCACCGGGCCGCTTTTCAACGATTCATTCTGTCTCGAGCAATCTATGGCCACGAGCGGTGCTTTGTCCAAAAATTTACCCCGCGAGAGCAGAGGTTCAGGTTCTTTGTCATAATACGCCGGTTGAAAGTTGGTGTACATATCATAGAGAATGGCATATTGATTGTTGGTAATATCGAGATTCATGCTAGCATAGGGATAGCACTGTGAGTTAAGATAAAGTTTCACATCTCTGATCCGGCAATGATCAAATTCGCTGGCGTTTTTCTTCGCATCATTCCGCCGTCCGGTCTGGAAGCCCAGTATTACATGTCTCGGTTTCTCCAGCTGCGTCGACGTTTTCACCACCCATATGTGTCTCGTTGTCTGTGGCAGCATCGGATACTCGTACATCTCCCAAGAGCGAAAACTCATAGATATGGCCGGATCCGCGGCGATGTAACTCAACAGCTTCAGCTTTTCATTATCCGCGAGTTTGATGTACGGTAGCAGCCATTCAATTTTTTCGATTGAAATTTTCACGTCCTCCGTCGCTGATTGTAGAATGGCATTCAAATCGGTGTTTGATCTCGTCAAAATCAACTCGTGTTTGGTGTTAACGATGATTCGGTTATAATCCTCGGCAAATCCAAGCAGGATATTCAGCGGTATTATGACGTCAAAGTATCCCGCGGCATTAGCTATTGCCGTATCGTCGTCGCACAACCAACCGGTGTTGTCCAGGAAGTGCTGCTGTCCCGGCGTCAAAGATAGATATCCTTTCATAACACTGGTGATTCCAACGTTCACATTTTGATCGATCTCATGCCCATTCAATTCGTAGCGGATGGACGCAAACAGATGACCAATAGCCATATTAACCAGACTGGTGGTTGCGACAGCGGTTTTGCCATCAGCCTTTGTAATCCTGCCGTGAATGTGTAGCGAACTTTTGCCCGGCAATACACATGCATCTTGATTCTGAACAACGATTCGAATCTCATCGTTGTTCTTGAACGATGACGATGCGTATGGCTGGTGTGCGTGTATCTCACAGTGGGCGATCGATTCATCGAACGCCACGGGGTTTTGAATTCTGATCATTTTCGCCATGGTATTATGCACAAAACACAACGAATTTTTATTTTCCAAAATCGCCACGAAGTCGAAGACCTAGACTCTGGAGAAACTGAGCGTTCAGACGTGTCACTCGAATCAGAGGAGCTCGATGACTGATGATGTTTGGACATGGTGTCGCGTTTATATATCCTGCGCCAGATCGTCTCGCCGTCTCGAAAACAATTCCCATTATCACGCAGATTTAATGTGTAACCGTATGGTTATAGTCTCCCCGCGAAAATTCACCCGCGTCCCGTCTTGATCAACTATCCGTAATTGCAGATGATGTATCGTCTTGACGGTGGTTGGTAGGTAAATGACGTTGGTCGGCACTTCCACAATCTTATATCCGGGCGGAACGGTGGGAAAAAATTCGTGAATCGTGTGAGCACGTTTTCCGTTTATGTACGCACCCGTCGTTACATTGCACTCGACGCGTAAGGCATTGATTTTGAGTATAGCCACGGGTAATTCGGATTTATGAGTCATGCCACCCTTGAGGAGACTTGGTTTAAAACCCAGCAATCGACCAATGGAATCCGCTGGTCGAAAATCCACCGCATGATTACACCTAATTTCACTGTGCAGCTCGTTGTTATTGGCCTTCAGACTGAGGAGAATATCTTTGGGGAGAATCTTTTTGAGAAAATTTTCAATATCCTCGAGTTCATAGCTACCGGTGGGTATGATGAAAACATCATTATCCTCTTTATTCGCTCGTTTTATGTAAAACTTATTCCCACCCACGTCGATATTGGGAATTGAATTGAAAGTGAGGAGCTCGACAAGCCCGAGAACATAGTCTTTCGACGGTGACAACTCGATCGGCGGAAAAAAGCGTGTCTCCAGCGTGGAGGATGCTCCGGACAACGTCAACGTCAGCGAATCAGCCATGACTAATGATGAAACGATGCGTTGCATTCATTTTATAGTTGTCCACTGAGAAACTTGAGACACAAGTGGCCGCAAATCACAGTGTCATATTCTTGATACCTTCTATGATTATATTCTACGCTGCCTACACCGAGATATCGCATAAGATCCTCGGGTGGTTGTAAATCGCCAAAACTGTCGAAATAGACGACTTTATCCCCCGTTTTCCTGTACGCAACCCAGTGAGTCCCCGGGCCATTTTTATCATCAAGATTGATAATTGCAGATTCACGCTTTCTCGGACCACCATTGGGTAAATCATTTCGCATGAATACACCGCGGAAATATGGAATTTTCATCTCCTCGGCGTGGATGCGTAAATCGGCGTCGGTGAGAGCACGGCGTGGCAGCTTTGTTAGTTTTTTGGTGGCGCCAGGTACAACCCCATACCCTGCTTGTAGGGTTTCAGGTATAAACCTTTTCCCAACGCAATCGCCTCCATTGTTGAATTGTGGCGCTTGGACTCATCCAATTGACGTTTGTTAGAGCTGGCCTCGTTGACCACCTTCGCTATACTCGCGGCGCCACCTGCTAGGGCTCCTGTGGCGCTGAGAGCCCCCAATATTGGGATAAGGAAAGGCAGGAAACCGCCGATTTTCTTTGGGACAGGTAGAACGCGAGGCACACGCACCGCCCCTCGAGCCGCCGCTATACGGGCCCCAGCCAACGCCGACTCAATGGCTCCGGGACCGGGTCTCATTGATTTCTTTGCTGCCTGAATGACCGATTTCAGAGTGATTGTCTTCTTTTTCTTCACGCTGCCACTCTTGGGTTTCCTCAAACTCCTTCCTGTCTTTTTCTTCTTCTTCTTTATGGTTCTCCGCATGATCCCCATACCGAGTTTAGACTTTGCCTTCATGGTGTTGGTCACTGCCCAGGCTACAGCTCTTTCGCCCAGACTGGCGTCTTTGGCTGAAACACGACTCCACGCTCGCTCGGCGAGTACTTTGTCGGCTGCGTTTCGCGCTGCGATGTTTGATCGATTCTTATCGTATGCAATGTCGTGCTGTTTGCATGCGGCGTCTAGCGGATTGATTCCGGGATCACCGCGAGCCAATCTCTTGGCTAATTTGGTCCCCGGCCCACAGTACTGGTACCCCGGCACGTGTAATTCGACTGGGAGATTATTGATGATTTTATTCACCAGACCTTTTCCACACTTCTTACGTGCATACCCAACCATAGTCGATCGACAACTAACCCGATTTCCCTATAAAAGCCTATATTTATACACGGCGTGCGTTAGTCTTTTGTAGTCCTCTACCCACTGAGCATCATGAAATTTGAAAATCAAGCCAGCAAACTACCCGTCACGAATTTCGACAAATTGGTTGAGAAAAAAAAGAAAAAGGGTAAACGGCACGGTGAACTACTGCCCAACAGTGTGCGAGCGGTCTTCTGCGGCCCCTCAAATTGTGGCAAGACGAACGCTCTTCTCACGCTAATCACCCACGGCAACGGGTTGCGCTTTGAAAATGTGTACATCTACTCGAAATCGCTCATCCAGCCAAAGTATGAGTTTTTGCGAAAGTTACTCGAGCCGGTGGAGGGGATGGGTTATTTCCCTTTCGGTGAGCACGAGGAGGTGGTGAAACCAGAAGATGCGCGTCCCAACTCGCTGATGATTTTCGATGATGTAGCCTGTGAGAAGCAAGACAATATCAGAGCATACTTTTGCATGGGGCGTCATAGAGATGTGGACAGCTTCTATCTCTGTCAGACATACGCACGTATCCCAAAACATCTCGTGCGTGATAATGCAAATTTATTGGTGATCTTCAGGCAGGATGAGATGAATCTGAAGCACATTTACGCCGATCACGTGAATACCGACATGACGTTTCAACAATTCAAAGATCTCTGCTCGGCCTGCTGGAACGATGGCAATTACAGTTTCGTTCTCATCGACAAAGATAGCGAGATCAACGCGGGGAGATATCGAAAAGGTTTCGATTGCTTTATAAGTATAAATTAATGCCGATGCATGGAAATACTTGCAGTCAAGTTGCAACAATCAGAGTGGCAACATGAAGAGCGAACAGATTCGTAAGCACAATGATGTGTTGCGTGAAATAGCGAAAGCTAGCGAGGTGATACGACGTAAACATAAGATGCTTAGGAAGGATAAAGATACAACCGAGCAGGCAATGGGGGAGATGTTCAAACCTTTGGTGACGCCGCTGCAGGAGTTAGTGGATACATCGAAGCAGCAGCAGATAAAGCAGGAAATTAAAACCGAATCGGGAGACGCGGGGGCGGTGAAAAAAGAAGAGAAGCCGGATATTTCTATGAAAAAAGGCGAGGAATCGACAGCAGCGGATGATCTGGATGAAGATGCTTTTTTCGACATTGAGGACGATCAGAATGCAAACGACGACGACGACGACGACGACGGGGACAAAACAATTGTAGCACGACCCACCACAAGTACACCGATAAGAAAGCCGAAATCGACGGATTCCGTGTGGCGGTATTTGAAAATGTTCGAGACGGAGCATCGATCGGAGTTGGATGAGAAATATGGCGTCCGACAGCTGGTGCAGGGATTGAAGATTGGTGATTCGAAAATTAGCTTTGACACGAGTCAGGTGCACGTTGGCGGTAAAAAGTACAAAGCAACGCCTGGATTGCTTGAATTATTGTTCAAAAAATCACCCGACACCACCATCCTCAAGACCGAGGACAAGAAAAACTATGCTGAAATCGTCGTAGCGACAAACGTCCATCGGCACGGCTACAAAGCGGATAAAAGCATTCGCAGAGATGTGAAAAGTACAAAGTACAAGAACTTTATCGCCCAATACGCGGAATCGCCGAAAAAGAAGGGTGGAGGTCTGCCAAAGCATAAGATTGCGCGTAAAGAGGGGCAGAGTATGGATTATGTTTACTGGGATAACCCCAACGAGCTTATCGACAGACTTCGACTACTTATGGCGTCACAGGCGGCCGGAAATACCAGCCATTCCAACGAAATAGTCTCGATTATTGAGGAGTTGCGCGAGGCTAAAATCATTTATTAGCATGAGATCAAGCATAAAATTTTCATTCACGCATTGACCGTCGAGCAATGAGCATAGACATATTCGGTCGTCAATTGACGGCGGGTGGAAAAGTAAGAAGTGTAGCGGGTATTCGTGGACCTCCGGGCGTGGGATTCAAGATCACCGCCGACAACCAGTACGATATAACCAGCAAACGATTGTGTAACATCGCCGATTCACAGGAGGAAAATGACGCCGTATCCCTGAAAGTTCTCAATATACGCGTACAGCGAGCAGTTGACAGTCTCCAGAACGTTATCAAGGACGCAGTTCATGCCATTGAGGTGAAAATCGCGAAAAATGACAAAGAAATTCGCAATGTTTTGACATCCGTGCCTGAGAGTATTGAAAAATTGAGGTATGATGTGAATTTACTGGGTGAAACTATCGTTGGCATGCAATTGGTGGTCGATCAAAAGAAACAGTGAGTGCGGGCTCGAAGAGATGTCGCTCGACATGAAAAAGACAATAGCGAATGAACTCCATAGGCCGGCCAGACGTAATTATCCCAGACGTTTTGTGGATATACGTGGCTTGGACGAGACTTGGCAAGCCGATCTTGTCGATATGTCGGCCTACTCGGGTGTCAACAAAGGCCACAAATTCCTCCTCACGGTTATCGATATATTCTCGAAATTTGCCTGGGGTGTACCGATCAAGAGTAAAAATGCCGCGTATGTGACGTCAGCTATGAAATCTGTGCTGCAGCAGGGGCGTGTACCGAAACATCTACACGTCGACCAGGGCAAAGAATTTTACAACAAAGAATTCAAAGCTCTCATGGCGCATCACGGTGTAAATATGTACTCGACATTCAGCAACTTGAAGGCCTCCATATGCGAACGCTTCAATCGAACGCTGAAAAATAAAATGTGGAAGCAATTCACTCTCCAAGGCTCCTACAAATGGCTCGATATTCTACCCAAATTAATTGAATCCTACAACAACACCAAACATCGGACAATCAGGATGAAGCCGAAAAACGTCACAGCATCCAATGAAAAACAGCTGTATCGAAGTGTCTACAAACCGCGACAGATCAAGAGGAGCAGTCTGAAGCGAAAATTCAAAGTCGGCGACAAGGTTCGAATCAGTAAATACAAGAATGTCTTCGAGAAGGGTTATACCCCGAACTGGACGACGGAGATCTTCACCGTTAGCGGGGTGAAAAATACCAATCCGCCTACCTACAAACTCACCGACTACCTGCAGCAACCCATTGAGGGCGGGTTTTACGAGTTGGAGCTCAGCAGGGTGCAATACCCCGATGGTTATCTTGTGGAAAAGGTCCTCCGCAAACGTGGCAATCAGCTATATGTAAAGTGGTTGGGATTCGACAGTTCACACAACAGTTGGATAAATAAATCAGACATTTGATGAAAAATATATGTATCTTTTAATGACAATAAAATGAATATCATACATACACCTTGTTTATTCCTAACCTAAAGTAGTCTTAATACTAGTTTGTACAATGAAGTTTTACTTTTTTTTTCGGAAATTTCAAGTTTTTTCAAGTTTTTTCAACTTTTTTCAACTTTTTTCAACTTTTTTCAAGTTTGTTCAACTTTTTTCAACTTTTTTCAACTTTTTTCAAGTTTGTTCAACTTTTTTCAACTTTTTTCAACTTTTTTCAACTTTTTCCAAATTATCCTATACCTTATACATGTAAATACGGATGCCTCGATTCGCTCCTCAAAACTTGAAAAAACTTGAAAAAACTTGAAAAAAGTTGAAAAAAGTTGAAAAAACTTGAAAAAAGTTGAAATTTCTGAAACTACAGGGAAAAATGTAATTTGCAGTTTGAGAATTCAGATTTAAGAATTGAAATTTGACAATTGAGATTTGAGAATTGAGATTTAAGAATTGAAATTTGAGAATTGAGATTTGAGAATTTAGATTTAAGAATTGAGATTTCAGATGCGGGAGTTGTCTTTGGGGGTAGAGGCCGGCCTTGTGTTCGTTATCATGCAGTCCGAAAACCCCAAGGGAGAGTATCCGTTTCGCCAGGTATTAGGACTCTTTTGTCGTCACGCCAGCTGAGAGCGAGTTTGTTTTGCACAATGGTGCGCACCTCATGCTTCTTGCTGACAATAAGACACTGCTCCTTGTGTAAATTCACATGATCAAATAGACACTTTCGGAAATCATTTCTCGTGATGGTTCTTAGAGTCGAACCTTTGATCCCTTTTGCACGTTTTTTAACACCTGCCTCCTCCTCCTCCTCCTGCGTCGCTGTTAAATAAAGTTTGGCTCGAAGCCCTATAACCTCCACCATAATTTTACCGTTGTTCTCATCCTTCATGAATCCCAACCGCTTTTTGTTTCGCAGAGGGATATCATAGACGTTATCAGGCGGATAGTCCGAGGTATCGAACGTCGATTCAACATCGCGCTTGATGATTTCGTATATATCGGGGACGTTAAATTGGTAAATTAAACTATCCGTATCCGTGTATAATAATTTGACTTGATTGTCGGTAAAATTACGCTTAATATAATTATAATGAAAGTTATATAAAATTATCTTTGACAAATCCAGAATAGCCGCCCCGATGTATATTGGTTTGTTGAAATAAACATTCAGTCGGCTCATCTCTATAATAACCATGTCTCGCTCGAATATGGTGCAGCTATGGAAATTCGGCTTTGCAATCAGAGCCTTCGCACCACCCCGACCACCCCATTTCGTGACCAGCTTGACACTCTTGTGTTTACGCACATTCTCCATGGTCTTGCCAAACACCGCGTTATTCATTAATTTATAGAAATTTTTTTCAAACTCGTTTTTCGATAGTTTTCTTTTATTTGTATTCAAGTCAATGTAGGATTTCAACCATGGAGATTGTGCAAACTTCAGAATCCTATGCACCTTGACCAGCTTCATGCCCAAATCTAAACACTGCTTCAGATTCCGATAATGAAGTATGTATTTATTTTTGGGTAGTAGCGTTGTGCATAGCTTGGCTATCTTACTGCCAGGTGGAATGAAATGTTCGGGACAGAGCGGTAAATCTTTATGCTGCTCGTGCAGCTCTACCGGGTAGTCCAAATCGACCTCGAGCATGTACCCAATCGGCGAATCGTCCGGGATACTCATCACATCGATTGATTCGTGCTCCCACTCGAAGGAGCCACACGGTAGATGCTCACTCATAGCCGCACCATACAGATTATTGACATCGAAATACATGAGATATGATTCCTCTTTGCTCGAATCAAAATTGCGCATATAGCGATTGTTGGCTTTAGCATAGCGGTTCGAACATTGCGCTACACCACCTCGGATGCTTTTTTCAACAAATAAAACCATTTCGGGGTTATCTAGGAGCTGTAGATTAACACCCGTATGCTTTAACATTGCATCGAAAGCCAACCCCGGGGCGGTGTAATAATGGAGGGGATCTAAATCGTATGTTTGGAAACAGCTCTCGCGGAAATTTTGAAAAACATCGGCAAGCAAGAGAACGTCGGTTTTCAAATACAAGTCCGAATACTCGCCCAAGGTATTCAATTTAAATTTGCTCCAGACACTCTTTGCGTGCTGATAATCCGCATCGGAGACGCCCGAGTCGCTGAGTTTTGAATAGAAGCTTGCTCTATCGGGCAGGCTCAACTCGTCGAGTTTTTCCCAACTATCAATGTATTCGTAGGGGAAAACACCTTTGCGGATCATAAATTCAAATTCCTCGAGATCGCTGTAGAACGAACGAGTTATTGTTTTATCGCTGTTGTCAATATACGATGCCAGCTTGTCGAGGCTACTGGCCATGAATCGAAACGAATCTAAGAATCTCAGGTGTATAAAGGTACCATCAACCCGCTTCGTGAACGAGATATACCTCTCTTTATTAATCGGTAGCAATGTAATTTCCCCGGGGAAAGATGTGGCTAG